>JAPFSE010000600.1:0-75399 GCA_030777785.1 Beauveria caledonica | reverse complement strand
GCGTCCCCCCCCCCCCCCCCGGACAAAAGGTCAGTTGGTTGTTGCGGTGCTGGCGATTAGGCGAGGCGACAGGGGGGCGGCGTGCAACTCACAGGATAGTTTGAATGGTGCTGATAGCGGGCAGCATCGAGTGCGATTTAAACTCGGAGAGCGCATAAGGTTGGTACGACGAGACGGTTAGGCTGTCGAGGCTGAGGGCGATGGCGAGCAGCATCATTCCTATCCATGCAACGAGGATAGCGGCCGGTTTCCACGTGTTGGTGACTTGCTCCATCTTTCGGACGCCTCGAGGTAGATCCAGCTGCGCAGCCACTTCTGCACACATCGCTGCCTCTTTGTAGAGTTCGCTCAGGCTCATGCTTTCCTCGTCGTGGCCGTCGTGACCGCGTGCGGCGCCGGTGTGGGCGCTCGGGGCCACCGGTGCAATGACATCCCCCTCTTGCGCGCGGCCGGCTTCCTGCTCTTCCTTTTGCTTCTGCTTCTGCTCCCGTCGTAGTTGTCGGCGGCGGGCGGCTGCCTCGAGCGAGACACTGTCCGATGCTGGCCCTGCGACTGAGGGCAGAGACGGCGCCGGTGACCCAAAAGTCGCCATTTGCAAACCTGGATAATTCATCTTTCGAGGGTTCGCTACTGATTAGGGGGGAGGGAAATCACGAAGGGGGATTCGTCGAGAGAGGGGAAAAACGGAGGGCCAAGATGGGCAACAAGGAGGCAGGTATACAACAGGGAACACAAAAAATCCAAGGACTACTGGTACGTGACTGATCCCGTACCCGCGTCCAAGTCAGGTTTCACAGCATGGGACTTGAGCTGGTTGATAATGGCATTGGTTGGTACATACTCGTACATACTCTTGGCGGTGCAACCTGGCTTGCCTGCCTGGGTACCATGGCCGTGTAAATACGACTCGGGAAGCGCTCATTTGGCAAAGAAAAAGTAGCGTGTACATGGAGTGACGGCAGCCACCAACGCGGGGAAGCACGAGAGCGCCCGCAGAGGATGATGACGAGACAAGCAAACAAGGTACAGGGAACATGTGGGTGACTCGTATCAGTAAGTTGCGATTCACATGTCAAATCCTCCGAGCCATCTTGTGAAGTGAACAAGGCTGGAGAATAGGCATGAAGGGGGGGGGGTAAACGATAGTAACAGACCCTGATAGCATCTTTATCAGATCATCTGATAAGCTCCAGCTTTGCGAAATCTCGAGTCTAGCGAATTGGCGTGCTCCCTTCGTCTAACTTATTTTAGCAGCAACCCAGTGTTAGTTAGGGCCGTTTCAATCCCTGCTCGTTCACGCGAAAGTGGGCGGCGACGGAACTTTTGTCTCGGCCCAGTGCCCACGTCTCGGTTTCGGGCCCGGGGCAAGCTCAACATGATGACTGGGGGGTTGTTGCTATGCTCGGCTTGAGGCCGGAGAACCGACCAGCAAAAGATGGTGGTGGGTGTGCCCTCGCGCGAAGCTACCACACTTGAGCTAGCTTCTGGCTGTGGCTTTCGACTTGTCAAGCAACAGTTCAGTCAGCTGCGTGTATGTATGGTACGGAGTCGTAGTTAGGCTGCCAGGGTTCTGTTGCTTCCGAGGCCGGCCTTGTTGGATGATTCACACGCTTGTGGAGCGGAGCGGCCAATCCCCGCGCCGGCAATTACCTGCGGAGCGGCCCTGTCATGCCCGACCGATTGTGCCCGCGCCGGTTGACAATGGAGCGTGCGTCTTTCAACGCACCACATTATATAGTAGACGGCAAGGGCTGCTTCTACCGGGGCGCGCATCATGCATCTCCGCGGCCTCTAGAGTCATTCTCGGCTTATTCAATTGACGCCGAATTTGTAGCCTCAGGTATAGGTTTCGGCGAGCCATAGAATCCGTGTATATAAGTAGCGCGCCGCGCGACTCCCACCCGGCCGCCCGCCTCCGCACTCTGGCTTCACCAACACAACAAGCCTCGGCCAGTTCCGCGACTCCAACAACCTCACAGCAAAAAGTACCAAAAAATCCCCAACAAGAATGGCTCCTTCCCGACCCGCGCAGAACCCCATGGAGGGCACCCCCCAGCACATCCTCGACCTGCTCGACCGGCTGCACGCCGAGTCGCTCGCGCAGGAGCATGCCATGGACCGCTCCGTCTTTGCGGGCGCCGGCACCGACGAGGACAAGAAGACGGCCGTGCGCGACAAGTTTATCGCCCTGGACCAGGACAAGAGCCAGTACGTGTACGCGCTGTGCCGCGCGACCGACGCGCGCACCATTGTCGAGGCCGGCACCTCGTTTGGCGTCAGCACAATCTACCTGGCCCTCGCCGCGAGCGCCAACGCCGCCGCCGCCGCCGGCGCGGGCAAGACGGCCAGGGTCGTGGCCACCGAGTACGAGCCGACCAAGGCGGCGCGCGCGCGCGAGTACTGGGCGCAGTGCGGCGACGTGGTGACGAGCGCGATTCAGCTGCGCGAGGGGGACCTGAGGGAGACGCTCAAGGAGGACCTGGAGGATGTTGATCTTTTGCTTCTCGATAGTAAGATGAGCCCTACCCATTCCGTCGAGAGACAAAGACAAAGGTGTCGTTTTGTGCTCCCTTGTGAAGCTTGCTAACTCTGCCTGCCATCCTAGTCTGGACTGAAGTGGCCCTGCCGACGCTCAAGATTGTGCAGCGCAAGATGCGTCGCGGTGCCATTGTCATTGCGGACAACACCAGTGTGTCTGAGGGATACGATGAAATGCTGACTTATATGCGCAACCCAGATAGCGGCTTCATCACAATGACTCTGCCCTTCAGCCAAGGCCTGGAATTCTGCGTCTACCTGCCCAAGAATTGAGGTAGCTAGGACATGCATGGCTGGCTGTGTCCGTCAAAATCGGTCACAAACTGATTCGAGGAACATGTTTTATGTTTAGACAAAAACGGCTGCATGTAAACAAGAGTCATCAAATAGATAAAACAGCATTACGCATGTTGTCTTCTTTGGTATCGTTTCATATCTCGTTATTCTAAATAGTCTGCGACTAGCTCTTCGCTTTGAAATTCGCCTTGTCGTCAGACAACAGTTGAATTCCGGAGCCGCCCGTCCATTCCGCCATTGTTGCTCCGCGTCGAAAATGCGACGCCAAGTGCTGCGCTCGTTCGTTCCAGCTATTCATCGTGACATTACAAAAGCCGCATCGACTTTGGAGCTTGTCCTGCTTGTGCTGGAGAAGAGCCAGGTCCGGCTTCCATCCATCCCACTTCTTGCAGTGATGGAATTTATGCAGGTGCTGCCAGAGGTGGTCTTTGCGCGTAAATGTGCGCTCCGATGCAGGCCTGTCTGCACAGGTCTGAAATTCGTGTGATTGTATGTGGTCATGCGTGGGCGAGGGTTCACCGCAGAAGATGCATTCCGGGTGCGTTTGGTTGACGCGCCACACCAGAAACGACTGGTCCGGCGGCAGAGGGACTCTGCAAATCCATGAATCGAGACCAGGGAGGTGGATGGAGCGCTCATGCCGCACCCAGTCGTATCGTTTGCGAAAGCTTTGCAGGCAAAAGGTGCATTGAAAAGTGGTGTTCTTCGCTCGCGTGCCGACAATTGGACTCTTGTTTCCGATGGAATCTCCATCAACGGAATTATTGGCGGAATATGGAATGAATGTGAAATCTCCCGATTGGTGAGAATTCGCCGAGCCACCAAAGCTAGTAGATGATGCCCTGTTGAAAGACCTGCGGCGGTATCGGCCAGACTCGCCACTGGCCGAGGACACGGAGCCATCCCTCTCACTGCCGTAGCTGCCAAAGTAATCCGAGGCATCTTGAGGCGAGCGGTTCAGAGCCCGTTCAATGGCAGAGGAAGAAGCAGGTTCGTCATCTGGCGGCGAATTCCTCCAGCGCTCCATAGGAGACATGCTATCCAGGAGGGAGCGAGGCATGGGCGATCCCTTGCGAAAAGCTTTGGCGGTGTTGCTGAGTAGCGATTGGGTCGACAGCCTGTGCCGACGACGGGCATTGGCGAACCAATTGATGACTTGGGTGCGGCTCAGGCCGCACTGAGTAGCGAGGTCTGCCTTTTCATCCTCGGAGGGGTAGGGATGGTCCATGTGGCATGCGAACCAGTGAGACAAGGGCCGCGTCTTTTTGGCGGTTCTGGTGCTTGCGCGCTTCGAGGTGATGACGGCGAGGGGGGCGAGGCCCTCACGGGGCTCCTCATCGTGGTTGCCGAGACTGTTCTCCTCGCTTACACCGTGGAGATGGCCAATGACGGGCCTGGAGGTCTCGAAGCTCGAGGCCTGCCGCTTGCCGCGCTCCGCCAAGCTGCAGTCCCGATACAAGGCGACGCAGCTGGAGCAAGACGTAATGGGGTTAGGGTTGGCATCGGTGGTTTGGAGTATCAGGCACTGGAGACGCTGGCGCTTGCACTGCAGGCAGGGCTCGGGCGGGCGGTACGCGCGGTTCTTGACAAAGAACTCGTCAATGGTGGGGGCGTCACCAGCGGCAGTGCCAGGCTGCGAGGGCGCGTCGACTGGGCCGATGGGGAGGTCCCAGTCGGCGTCAGCGGCATCGGGAAGAAAGCCGGCCGGGTCGGCGTCGAGCTGGAGAGCCGGGTCGGCGGCGAAGAAGGCGCCCTCAAAAGTATGGCTCAGATCCGCCGTGGTGACAAAGGCAGGGTCCAGGAACATGGAATCCAGGTCCTGGTCCGCAGACAAGACCTGGGGCATGAGGGCGTCCGTGTGGTCGGGAGCGAGAGCACAAACGGACGCAGCGGCGGTGTCCGGCGCCGGATAAGAAAGACCGGCATCGCTAAACTGAACGAAGAAGTCGCCGTCTGCGCGCAGAGGGTCCATCCCGTAGAGTTAAGAAGGGGGGATGAGAATCGATACTGGCGAGAAGGGAGACTCAGAGTATGAGGCGCGTAAGAGGAGGGGACAGTAGATTAAAATGCCTACATGATCACCAGCAAGTGAGAGAGAGAGTGTGTGTGTGTGTGGTCTGAGAGGGAAGAAGATGTTGAGCGCTGGTCCGGTCCCGGTCCGGGGCGATTGCTGACCAAAGAAAGGCACCACTGCTGGACATGAACATGCAGTGGGGGTTAAAGTAATTCTGAGCCAAACACCACTCAAACGCCATGCATTGCTGCTCAGAAGTACCTGGGGCGATTAGGGGACAGTGGGTCTAGCTGTCCAGAGCGCATCACCACTAAATCCTGATATATTTCTGCTCGGAAACACCTGGAGGAACTGTAATTCAGAGGAAATCTTGACCTACCTAACTAATGCACAGACATTGCTGCTCATCAGTTATCAGTACCAGTAGTTCGTTACCTGGAAGCACCGGAATAGCACCGGGAAGCATTAGCACAGTACCTGGAAGCGTTTGTGTTTAGCGTAGTCTTGGCGGTTTTAGGTGCCGCCAGTTAGCAGGTTGTCTTTTGTAGTGGATCTTAATAGGGCCATCTAGCGGTGGAGGGTCTATTGGCAGGCAATGCCGTGGGCACAACGTCATCAGTCTGTGAGATGTTGGACACTATTGAAGATGGCTGATGATCTGTCAATTCTTGCCCACTTTCTCTAATGACTTTCACATACTTGTCAAACTGTCATAAAATACAAGAGAAATAACGTCGGGTTAGGAAAAAAAGCCCATATCCAAAGTTATCACCTGCCGCAGTCATTGATAGCACAGTGGCTGTTTATAGTGGATGGCCCTGTTATTAGCGGATACCAGTGGACACTGACCCCCTGTAACCGGTAGCAAGCATGCCACTAGCCGAGACCGCTAACAAACCTTGATGCAAAGGCCATGCGACGCCCAAGCCATGGCGCATGGCACAACGGTGACTCGTACCGATAACTAACTGCAATGCATCAAACTGGGCAAATCCTCAAAGCCTGTCTGCATGCAACCCACTGGAGTCGGAACACAACGCTCGTGGCAAGTCGTATACTCGACAGCAAGCCAAAATCGCCGTCGTCTTACCCTGCTCGCACACCTCTGGGTAACTCTACATAACGATACGGCAAGATTCTCGTAACCTCCATCCGAGTTGCATCTTGCATTCAACCAAGGCCGAGCAAACCCACGGAGAAGCAACGATAAGACAACCTAGGCCAGGGCAAGCGCTCCAATCATGCCCCCTCATCAGCATATCAGTTCCCAGCCAAGGACCACATCGACTCTTTATGCAAACCAAGGTTTCTTTCAACCTTACCCCAAAAGCTTCCAAATCGTTTCCGGGATTCCATAAAAGTTCCAAAGATGGCCCTCGATGTTGTCGACGCCCACTACGGCTGAGCTTGTGGCGTGCAGCCGTCTCATCGTCGCTCAGCATGACGCGTCGGAGCCCCCCTCCGACGAGTTTATAAGAGAAGCCCGAGAATTCGCCGTTGCATGTTGTTGGCTGGCAATATTCGATGTTTCGTCAAGTCGTTTATTCATATTAGCCTTGCTGTATTTTGCCCGCCGCGCCCGTCAATGTATAACTGAAGAAAGCATTTTTTTCGTTCTCGTACCTCATGATGTACCATTCACACGGCTTGCACCAACTATCGTAGCAGGTCAACCTCGCGTTCAAACGAATCGGCTCGGCATCATAGTTATCTCGAGACAACCATCGCTGGTCGAGTCGGACAGTCCCGGGCCAAAGGGCCCAAATATCCTGTCAACATCAAAATGGTTCGGCGATTTGCTTCCGGGGTGCTGAGAAACGGATGCAGTTCAATTTGCGTAAAACCTCGGCATCATTCGACCTTTGAGCAATTCCCCCGCCTTTCTCTCGCATTTCGACCCTTTTCGTCGGTCTCTGCAGCAGACGGCGGCCGCCTTCGTGACTCATGCATCCACGCCTGACATACCCCATCCCGCCCGCCCACATCGTCCCCAGCTTTACTGGCACTGGGTAGTAGTTTTCGCCCTTGGTAATATTCGCTAATAAATCCAGGCAATGCATGGCGCGTGGCCGCGGGCCGCGATGACCTGGCCAGCCTAACGAGCCTGCGAATCAAAGACGAGATTGTAGATTGGGGTCCGGTGTCCGACGGCCGAGGCTGCAAGGGATCCCCAGAGTATCGCGAGCCATCGAGGCGACGACAAGTATGCGTTGTATGATCAAGTTGAAAATCGTCAAAGCCGCAAAACGTGGGCTTGTCATCTATATATCAAGCACGTCTTGGACGAGCACCACGACCTAGCAGAGGGCGCAAAAAAGCTGTTACGGGAGGGCGCTACTGGGCGCGGCGATTCTCTACCAAACAACAACTAGAGGGCGCGCGCACACAAAGTGTGTGTATAAAAAAAAGGGAAAAAATGTCCAAAATCGTAGCCATATAGATATCTCTTTCCCTCAATTGATATTGGCCTCTCCGGTTCTGCGCTCAAACCCCGCGTCCACCAACCCGTCACCCATTATGCCCTCGCCCTCGTCCTCGCCCTCTTCCCCGCACCGACGCCCGCTGCACTTCAACGCCCTCGCAAAGGACTGGGCAGTGCCACCAAACCAGGATCTGCCCAGCATTGTCCGCTTCCATCAGCGCTTTCCGGGCTACGAGCCGACGGCCCTGGTCAGCCTGCCCTCCCTCGCGCGGGAGGCGGGCGTCGCGGCTGTCCACGTCAAGAACGAGTCGGACCGGTGCGGCCTGCCCGCCTTCAAGATCCTCGGCGCCTCGTGGGGCACCTACAGGGCCGTCACGAAACGGCTCGGCTTGCCGCTCGACGTCGCGCTTGAGGCGATTCGGGACGCGCTGGCCTCGTCGCCGCTGACGCTGTATGCCGCGACGGATGGCAACCATGGCAGGGCCGTGGCCCGCATGGCTAGGCTGCTGGGCGTCGCTGCTGAGATTCATGTGCCGTCTTGTATGAAGCAAGACATCATCGACTTGATTCGTCAAGAAGGTGGAATTGTCACAGTGTCGCGTCAAGGCTATGATGCTGCTGTACAAGAGGCGTTTGCTGCCGCGCAGCACCCTAAGGGTCTCTTTATCCAAGACTGTTCTTTTGGCGATTATACAGAAATACCTCGGGTCAGTCCCATCGTCATCGGATGTCATCTCTCCCCTTACTAACTACTCGTGAAAGTGGATTGTCGATGGCTACGAGACCATGACGCATGAAATAGACGAGCAGTTGGGTGGGAAATCGCCAAGTTTAGTCATTGCCCCCGTTGGCGTCGGCTCCTTTGCGCACTCTGTTGTGATGCACTACAAAACCTCTGGTTCACGCTCCAAAGTCATGTCTGTCGAGCCAGACACGGCAGCCTGTCTCTGGAAAAGGCTCGCTCGGGGCGAAAAAGAGTCAGTTCTGAGCGCGCCTACAATCATGGCGGGCTTGGAGTGCTCGACCGTGTCGGAAGGATCCTGGCCCGTCTTGGAAAAGGGCATCGATGTTAGCGCTACCGTCTCCGACTTTGAGGCCCACGAGGCCTGTGCAACACTGCACGAGCTGGGCGTGGCTGCTGGACCTTGCGGAGCTGCGGCGTTGGCTGGCCTGCGCCGCTTGACCTCTGACGACAAGGCAGCCCTGGGTCTGGACGAGAGCTCTGTTGTTGTACTGCTCTCGACAGAAGGTCTTCGGTCGTACGACATTCCTCACGATGTCTCTGATGACGATCCTGTAGCCTTGACACAGGCTCTGGTCCGGATCGACTCCTCAAGTCCCGCCCTTGGCTCTATACCCGGCCCTGGAGAGACGGAGATTGCCAAGTTCATTTACTCGTGGTTTGAATACCGCGATATCGATGCGCACTGGGTAGAGCCAGTGAAGGGCCGGCCTTCAGTTATCGGCGTGGTTCCGGGCCGCGGCAACGGCAAGCGTCTGGCGCTAAATGGCCACATCGACACCGTCACTCTTCTGGGATATGACGGTGATCCTCTTGATCCCGTCATCGATAACGGAAAGATGTATGGTCGTGGCTCTGCTGACATGAAGTCTGGTCTAGCAGCGCAAATGGTCGCAGCCGCCAACGTCAAAAGACGGCAGCTGGCAGGCGATCTCATCGTAATGGCCGTGGCAGACGAAGAGTACGAGAGCTTGGGGACATCCAGCGTTCTTGGGGCCGGCTGGAGAGCCGACGCCGCCATCGTCAGCGAGTGCACCGACCTGGCCATTACCCGTGCTCACAAGGGTTTCGTGTGGCTCGAGATTGACGTCCATGGCGTCGCAGCACACGGGTCACGGCCAGACTTGGGATACGACGCCATATCCAAGTCTGGCTACATCCTGGTCGAGCTCGACCGCTACGCGAAACGGCTACAGCAGAGAGAGGCAGATGCGGTCGTCGGGCCGCCCAGCGCTCATGCGTCCCTTATCCAGGGCGGCGAGGAAGTGTCGTCGTATCCCGCCAAGTGCACGATCACACTCGAGCGGAGAACCGTGGCCGGCGAGACCCCGGCTATTGTCGAGTGTGAGGTACGGGAGTTATTAGACCGGGTTGCAGCCGCTACGCCGGGCTTCACGTATGACCTCCGCGTTACGTTTCACCGTCCGCCGTTCCTCATGGCGGAAGACGCTCCGCTGACGCAGCTCGTCCGCAAGCACGCTGAAAAGGTGACGCAGGGTGATGTCAAGATTGTTGGCGCTCCTTTCTGGACAGACTCTGCGCTGTTACTCGAGGCTGGTATCCCAACCATTCTTTTCGGACCGCGCGGCGAAGGTTTCCATGCTAAGGAGGAGTTTGTGTATACTGACTCAATTGTGCAAACTTCGCAAATTCTTACACAACTAGCAGAAGAATTTTGTGCTTGATCTCGATTCAGATGGACTATATATTTATTTCCTGGGTCGTGATAACTAAATATCGCATGAACGGCCCTTGGGTCCCCCTGCCGAGTCCTTCCTTACTGCCGTTGGCATCTTTCATGCATACTCACGGGCATCAGCCGTCGCAACGTCAATTTTGTCCAGCGTCGGCATCGGGGCAGTCAATCCCAGCGATGCTGCAATATTAAACAGCCTTTGCTTCTCTTCGCGCGCAGCCGCATCCCCAAAGATTTCATCCATGTCCTCCAAGCTCTTGCCCTTTGTCTCGGGCACAAAAAAGCACGTAAAGAGGAACGCGAGCAAGCAAAAGGCGGCAAAGAAGATGTAGGTGCCCCAGCCAAACGACTCGAGCATGTCCGGCGTCACCAGGCCAATCACAAAGTTGCACATCCACGTGCAGCTCGTGGTAATGGCCATGGCCTTGGAGCGACTGCCGAGGTTGAAAATCTCCGAGGGCAGGACCCAGCCAATCGGCGCAAAGGAATAGGAAAAGTTGACGTCGTAAATGTAGATGAAGGCAATGCCCACCCAGCCGGCCGTCCGGTGCTGAAGCAAGTTGTTTCCGTAGGCGCCCAGGATTGCGCCGACAGCGACCAAGGAGATAAAGGTCCCAGTAGCGCCGTACATGAGAAGAGGTCGACGCCCTACTCTATCAATAAGGAAGAGCGCCGGTAGGGTTGACAAGGTGTTCACGATGCCGTACACGCCCGTCGCCAACAATGAAGTTGTGCCGCCAGAGAGGCCCAACTGGGAAAAGATCATCGGACTGTAGTATATCAAAGCATTACATCCAATGAACTGCTGGAAGAAGCCAATCAAGCAGCCGACGGCGAGGCGCCGACATGCAGGTCTCGTCGCGACAAGACTCCCGTACTGCGCAAAGTACAGCGACGCCCCCGCCTTGCCGGGGAAGCGCTCCCGGGCAATGGACTCGTCAAAGAGCACCTCGGCCTTGATGGCGAGGTACTCGTCTCGCAGACACTGCGAATCGGGGTGCTCCGCGCGACGTAGCTGCGCGAGCGCGCGCAGCGCCGCGTCCTCCTGCCGACGCATCAAGTAGTAGCGCGGCGACTCCGGGTAGAAGAGCATGCCGAGGCCGAGAATCAGCGCCGGGACAATCTGTAGCGCAAACGGCACCCGCCAGGCCGCCTGGCTCTGGCCGGAGCAGCGGTGACCCGGGGGGCCGACGTCATGGCGCGGGTCAAACTTGGGTCGGTCGTGCGTGCCGCCTGTATACGGGATGTCGGGAGCGCATCGAACGCCGCCTATATACTGCGTCCCGTACTCGAGCCAGTAGCTGATGAGAATCCCAAGCGTTATGCTCACTATTGCAGGGAGTCAGTCAGCCAAGGGCTTGTTCTTCTTCTCGGGCATGTTTTGCAGCTTACGCTGCTGGAGCACGACGAGCGTGCCGCGGATGCCCGCCGTCGACACCTCGGACATGTACATGGGCACAATCATCGTCAGCATGCCGACGGCGAGCCCGGCCACCGCGCGCCCGCCAAACAGCACCGCCATCGACCGCGCACCCGCCTGCAGCGCGGACCCGAGCGTGAAGACGACCACGGCTGCCAGCATCGAGCCCTTGCGGCCGAAGCGGTCCGCGACGGGGCCGTTGGCGAGGGACCCGAGCCAGGCCGCCAGCAGCAGCGTCGACACGAACCAGCCCTTGAAGCTGCTGTCGAGGTAGATGCGCGGGAACTCTGCCGCAAACGACTCCATCTGCAGCACGCCGGACACGACGCCCTGGTCGTAGCCAAAGAGGAAGCCGCCGAGCGACGCAAACTGTGAGCATCCGTATCTGTCAGCTTTCATCCCCCGAGCGAGCACGTGTGACTAGGAGCCGTGACCCTAACTTCGGTGACATACCGCCGAAAGGCCGAAAATGTAGGGGTTGTCGAGGAGCTGACGCCAGACCCCCGGGGGCTTTGTTCTGGATGCGCCTGAAGCCATGTCGCAGCTGACGTCTCTTTTCTTCTTTGGCGATTTGCTTCGGCCTCTGTAGCACGACAACAGAAGGGGAGGGGGGAAGAAGGAACCGCTCGCTGCACACGACATAAACTCGCGGGGAAAACCCCGTCCGGGCTTACTACCAAGATGGCCAAGATCAGCTTAGTACTTAAGTAGCTGCCCGCTCACGCCCTAGCCGGCCGCCGATCTGCGGAGCCGAAACGTGGGGGGTGCCGTGACCCGTTCACACCGGTTGATCTGACAAACACGACAAGAGCTTCCAACGCCACACTTTGCTGCTGACATAACAGGGAGTCACCTCTACTTGTCTCTGTCTCTGCCTAGGTACCGTCCACAGCAACTCTTTGCTAATTGCAAGAGACATCCGATCTCCGTACAGGACTCCCGGATGCCCAATATCGGAAATGTAAGCTGTGAGTGTCCGCTAGCCACACTCTCGGCTTGCATTGCTCACCCCTAACAGTGGCATTACTTAATCGACGCTATTATCCACTATTCATACTGGGCCTCATCGCGGCAAATGCACCAGCAGAGGGTAAGAGGAAATTCATGTCATTCATACGCTGCATACGCTGCATCAACTTGATCCTCAAAACCAAGCAGAGACTTTAAACTCATCACACCATTCTCGTCTGGAGCTCCTTGTTCTCTTCGCGCAAGCCCTTCAGTTGACTCCCAAAGTCCTTGTTCACCCACTCCCAGTAACCCGTCCAGACACTCGTCACACCGGCATTGCTCGTGGCAGCACCGGCGTTGCCTGTAAGGGCCTTCATCTTCTCGCCTAGGAGAAGCGTGACACGGAGAATGCTCTTGTTCGCTTCTTCCTGCTTCTCGATATCTTGTTTCACAGAATTATCTTTTAGCTTCGTCGATAAGACGGCTTTGTAGGCTTCCCCGATCGCATCCAGTCGTCGTGCAGTCTCATCAGGATCAATGACAATAAGCTTTGTTACCATCAGGTTGCAAAGCTGCCGAATATCGTTGTCGTCGCGCAAACCAGCAACAATCCGATCGTAAAAGTCGATATTGTTGATCCGGCTAAAGGCAGTCTCCATGAGAGCATACAGCGTTTCATAGGCACTCTGGAAAATTCATTAGCTCAATGTCGACAAGACCATATACTGAAAGTCATTTTACCTTTCGAACTTCTAGGCCATCATCTACAGTATGCTTGAATGGCCCCATCTGTACTTCGCGCACCAACTCAGGCTTCACGACAGATTCGGTTAGCACAAAGGGCATGAGCTGGCCGAGATGAGGCAGGATAAAATCGGGCTTATTATGCGCTGCAGAGTTCAGTGTCGACATTGCCAAGCGACGAATCTCCATGTCTTCATCTTGCAGCATGATAAGCAGCATATCGATCAACATGTTACGCAGTACAGCGTCAAACGCCTCGTCGCACTCGGGGAGCGTGTACCGTACTGCCTGTACAGCCATACCACGAACACCCGTCGACTTGTCCTTGAGCAGTGTCTATCGAGTGTACTATTAGTAATCGTCTTCATATGCAAGTAATGAAATCTCCTACCTGGAGTTTGGGCATGAAATTGGTCGGGTCCAGTGTTGCCAGACGCCCGACGCACTCGGCGCAAACCACCTTGTTGTCCACATTATCCGATGCCTGAAGCAATTGATCCCAAATGGACACGGCTTGGTCTCTAAGGTCAGCCGATTGCTCGGAAACAGACTGTAAAATCTCCTTGATCGACTGAATCAATAGATACTGTGTGTTTCCGCCTTTCTTAATTTCCTTAAGAATAGTGGGTAGGAATGCCTGCACGTTCCCAGAGCCGGCGCGACCAAGCGCAACAGCGGCGGCCAGGGAAACCTTGTCAGGCTCAGCGCTGAACTGGCCAAGAAACAGCTCCGGCTTCAACGGTGAAGTTGTGCCAAGTCTCATGCCCGCCTCGCCGAGGACTGCAAGTGCAAGACAGATGCGGGCGTTGTCACCGCCTTGAGAGCTACTCTGTAGCTCAGAAACGAAGCTGCTGACAGAAACCCCAGACGAAGCTCCACCAGTGACGAGCAATGTTCCTATTACTTTTCCGACAACGACCGGGTCACCTGCAATGCTCACATTCTGCAAAAGGCCGGTCATCAAAGGACCACCGGCGCGACTTTCGCCAACAGCACTAACAAGAGTAAGAAGTTGATCGAGAACTATTCCAGCCAGGTGTGATTTCAAAAGCTCGCATAGAGCAGAGACAGTTTCCTCGGTCATAACCAGGTCTGCATCATTTCGGACCAAGTCTGCCAAGATGAGCAGAGACGGGCCGAGAAGATGCGCGTCGGCGTTTCTCACGTTTGGCATGAGCGCCGAGACGATTCCCTCAATGGTACTGGCTTCGAGTTGGCCCTCGGCAGCTTTGCATAAAACAAGATTTTTAAGCGCAACGATGCTGGAGCCACGAAGCGGTCGGTTGGCTTTGCGAAGCTGGTCTGCAAGCTCTAAAGCCACCTCTTGAATCCAACTTTTTTGCAATTGGCCTTGGGTGTTGGCAAATGTAGCAACATTATCCAGGGCACGAACGGAAGCAAGCCGAGTGGTTTCGTTCTTGAGACGTTCGTGCAGAACGGTCAGCGCAGCGTCACGCTTATCTTTTGATAATAGCGCCTCACTTTCGACCGCGGATGTTCTAGAAATCAAGACGCCAAGTCCGTGGATAGCACGTTGCCTAACCTCAGCGTCCGCATCGTTTGCTGAAGCTCTGTTCATCATCACGGTAAAGAGTTTGTCGAGCTCTCCTTTGTACTTAATCGCGGATCCTCGCGATCGAGGTGGTGTAATGGCTTTGACCAGTTCTTCCGAGGTACGAATGCCCTCGCTTGAGATTTTGTAGAACCTGTCGTGCACAGCAGATGTTACGCCGTCGACAATCTGGGTCAGAAAAGGCTGCAGCACAGCTGACGAGTGAGTTTTTGAAATGTCGCTGATCAGTTTCAAGGCAGTGACTCGAAGCGAACTGGGCGTGGCAGATGCGGTACCTCCGCTCGTCGTGATTGATGACGAAATTGAGCTGGAGCCGGCAGGCTTGATCACATCCAAAATAAGGCTTATGAGGGTTCCAAAGTGGTCAGCAAGGCCGCCTCGCAATACGGACACAAGATCATCGAGTAGGCTGATTACAGCTTGCTTTGTCGGAATAGTCTTGCCCTTGAGCTGCTTAGTCGCAGCTTTAACAATACTGGGTATAAGGGTCGTTAATTCGGCACGGGGTCCATGCATTGGCGCTTTCTCGAGAATCGGAGACACCAGGCCAGTGCCGATCATCGACTTGGACATGCTTGAACCACCCCCACTGCTTTGGCGTCTGCGTTTGCGGCTGATAGGCATTTGAACAGCAAGATCGGGTTCAAGCTCGTCCAAAGCAATGGTTTCGGTGTGAAGACCCTCACCAGTTTTGCGAACAAGGAGGGAAAGGGCGGAAATAATCTCGAGACGAACGTTTTCTTCGCGCTCATCCATACGCTTCACCAGAGTCGGTGCGGCCGTGTTATACAAAGCCCCATTTTCCAGCAAATCACCACTACCGCGGGTGGCAACCAAAGTATATATGGCTTTCGCAGCGCATCTTCGCACTTTCCAGCTTGCGTCATCATCATCGTCTTCGAAACCATCGTCAGCGTCGAATTCCTCGTCATCGTCGTCTTCCTCGTTTTCCTCATTCAAGTCATCTTCCATTTCTTCATCTTCGTCAACCGCATAATTTGGGTCAAACCGCAAATAGCGGAGGCAGGACGATATAACAATATCTGTAAATGGACGCATTTCTTGGGGGCATGAGGCTAGAAAGGCCTCAAGGGCCACGAGCGCTGCTTCTCTAACCTCATTGAATTCAAGGCACAGGTCGTCTCCATCGCTCATTTTTCGCATGTGAGACTCGAGTTCATCCTCTGTCAATTCCTTTAAAATAAAATTGGCAGTTTTGGGCAGATGCGTTCCAAAACGAGCAGGGATCGAGCGTGCCATGCTTCCGAGGATAGAAATATAAAGACGACGCGAGACAGGGGCTGCGTTTGGTCGTGCCAGTGCCTCTGTGAGTGTGTTGACGACCCTGTGCAGCTGTTGATCCGACAGGTAAACGGCTAGCATGGAAATGGCGACAACAGCTCGCTTCTTAACAACAGAACCTCCATGTTCACCTTCCAGAAGACGCATGACGACATCAAGCATGGATTCCGCTTCTTCCTGGTCAAGAAGAGGGCCAAAACAGCGAACAACTTCAATCAATACATCCACAGCCTCGACACTAACTTCTTTGCTGTCCTGCAAGAGCCCGACAGGAATGTCGGGCAAATTGATTTGATCGTTGGAGGGGCCACGAGTCTTGGCCTTGGAGCCGACTAGACGTGGGATCAGCACGCGCCTAACGGCTGCATATGCGTTGTTTATGTCGTGGTTGCCCGGCACTCCAGGAAGAGGTCGGGGAAGTGCAATGATGACTTGACGTAGTGCCAATGCTGAAACGGCATTGTCGACGGAATGTTTGAGCTTTAGCGAGGATAGCTTTTCGATCATGGGTCCCACGATGCTATGGGGTACTTTTGCGACGAGAGGTCCTACGCTGCAGCACATGTTAGCACGGTTGATTCTCAACGCTACATTGGTAGCCGGTAGTATGACGAACCACTTAATGGCCAGGTTTTGCACTTCGCCATTCTGGTCGTCCAGAGTCTTGATGATGCTATCAACGGTGCGGGCGGCGACATTGTAATCGTGCTGCAGAAAATCGGGCTTGGAAAGGGTCAGAAGATTCAGAAGATCGTTCAGAGCCATGAACCGAAAATCCGGATCGGCATCGCTCAGCTTCTGAACATGGTTCATGACCGCCTGAGGCGTGCATGCAGCCGGATTGACGCTGGCCATATTGGTACCACCGCAGGAGCTGAAGCTGATTTTCAAAAGGTCGACATGCAGTTATAACTTGGCACGATTTCTGCCCCGTGATCTCTGGCCTCGGAACTTCACGCCGGCCGTTTGATGGGATCTTGGGATATGAATGTTGATGAAGGAGGCAAAGAGGCGGAAACTGGGAGGTGGAGGTGGGGCAACAAGCTTGAGCTTGTTCGGCAGCGGAGGGGCAACGAGCAACTCCAAACTTGAGAGGGCCTGATCAAGCATAGATTAGTGCACCTCCTTTTACGAAGAACAGGTTCCAGCAAAACAGTTCGCATACGCAGGCACTCGACTTTCCCTGCCATTCACTCGAGCTCCTCGCATTCCCCCTCACTTGACCTTCTTGACAGAGCCAGTCGGCAGGCCAGGCAGCCCTCCTCCCCGCTTAGCGGGTCAAGTCTTCCACTCATTGCATTCACAGCCTTCAAACGTTGTGTTCCAAACTTCCAGTCCAACGCCACCAAGCAACTCTTCTGGGGGTCGTCTAGGTTTCGAACCCCCTTATCATGCCACAGCAAACGAATCATCGCGTTCAGAGTCGGCCAAAGATAGGGTACCCCCAAAGATGACCATACATACACAGTGCCCTTGATCCTTCGGTCATTCAATCACGTACGCTAGAATCAGGCATCGCTTGCCCCTTCTTCAGATTGCAGAATCTATCGAGTCGGCACTTCGAAAACAAAATGTTCGACAAGGCTGACCTGCTTGGCACGAGACCTGCAATGAATGAAAGCCCCCTCGAGGTCCAACTGGAGTCAGCTTAGCCGACATCGTGGTTCCCGTAGCCAGAGACTGGGAGAGGTTGTGCTCCATCCTGTTTGCCAAGCGCTGAGTATTAGGTCTTGCAAGCGCTAAACTTACACACTCGACGGGAAGATATTCCGAGAACTGCGGGCAAGAGGCGTTTTCTTCCCGGCCGGCGGCATTACCTTACAACCCAGTGTCGATCGGGAAGCTTCCCACAATACTGGTTTTAACTTGCGACGCGTGAGGGATGATCCATCGCGGGGGAAGGGGGGGCTGTCGAACAGCAAAACGTGTTTGGCACCGACGCGGAATTTGCGAGTGCTACTTTGCCCTATCAGTGTATTGCGATAGGGACCACATTCATGCGCCTCCAGGGCCGCCGTTGCTGGCACACAAACGTTGGTGTAATAAGTCGGGCTCACACTCATGAGCTGGAAGACTTGTTCAAAACCCAATGGCGGGCCGTCACGAATAGTCCAATCTTGTTTCGGATTGTATTAGCGGACAATCCAGGAGCCAGAAGCAAGCAAGCACGCACAGACGAAGGCTTGGCTCATGTTTCTTGTGGCTGTCGCTATCCCCACACGGCCTACAACCCTAGCCACGAGGCAGTGTGGGAGGTGAGAATCTGGAGAATTACGATAGCCTCCCTCCACACTTTGTTCGACTCGTGCGAACACCTTTTTAGTAAGGAGCAAGGTGCTATATTGCGGGCTCAGACTCCCATCTTAACACTGTTGAAGTGCAAGTGCAAGACTCTGCGGAGTCGCGAGTGCCGTCCACGGTGGCGTCACCTTTTCAGCTCTTCATTTACTGAGCCGCCACTGCTACACGCGACGGACATATTGGTACAGCGATCCACCGAAAGCTGCATATGTTTGGCTCCCCCAGCCATGGGTCGCTACAACCACCGTTTGGGGCAAGCCTGGTCTCGACGTTGTCTCTGTTGTAAGTTGTAACTTGTTGAAGCGAATGACATGCATGGCAGTGAGTATGTTCCGTGATGCCACCCCTATCGTATGTTTATCATATGATCATTGCCTCACAATGCGCAACCCTTTGTTCAACACCGTCTCTAGTAGCTTGGCAACCCAAGAGAGGTGCGGCACCTTGTCCTTGGCCGGGATCCCGCCAGGCGCCCTGTGCAGCCCCTCGTAGATCACTCGGTGGCCTCAGCGGCACGGTGCTAGCCGGTCCCGGCAAACATTGTTTGAGGGGTTTTCATGTTCCCCGGCTCGCCTTTATTATAGCCAATGGACCTCAACTCCTCTGTCTTTGCCGTGGCTTTTGGTGGCGCCGAGCGTTCCTCAGCCGCTGGTTGGTTGGTACTCGTCTGTACTTCGCAGTTGTCCGTTCTGGGTCTCATCCACAGCCTAGGCTGCTGATGACACGGGCCTGCTTGCACCTCGATTGTGGAGTGTAAGGAGAGATGGCTTGTCTGAAAGCTGAGTGGCCTTTTGTTTGCCAAAGGCCCAGCTTGTGGTTCCTTGGAGTCTCTTACTCCTTCACTTTACAAAGTCGAAAATAGAGCTCTGAATCTATTCTTCTCGAGCCCTCAAACCGGCTTACACGGTGAACGCTCATCCGGAATCAAATTTATTCAGCATCGAATCTCGCCGCAACACTACTCGCGTGAGCTGGAGCCTTGTTAGCTGCAAGTTTCAACCATATTAACAGTAGAGATGGACCTCCCCGCATCTGTGGACAAGGACCACATAAGGTGCGCGTTCCCCGTCCATGCGACCGCAAGCCGCCGTTGCGAAATACTTACTTCATTTTAGACGTGGGCTTTCACTATTGAGCGTCGATGACTTCGACTTCGACTGGTATGGCACTGAATTCAGCGGCACACTGCTTCAAAGGGCCCCCAGTATTAGAAGTGCTGGGCCAGCTATATACACACCGCTGCGAGATAGCCTTGGCTCAGTTCCTTCTCCCAGTAGCAGTACAGGAGCAGCTTCATGGTCAACTGACGGTTACATGCCTTCTGCGACTACTGCGACTTCTCATCCGAGCGCCTCGCACAGTCAGCTCAGGGCAGGTGTCCCCAGAGATCAGCGGCCCTCGATCAGTCGATCACTGCGCAACGCTTCCGCTACCAACATGTCTCAGTACAATCTTTATCCTGCACCTACAAAGCCTCTTCCTCCCATTCCACCACCTAAGCTCAACACAAAACATGATTCTTGTGTCGACACCAACAGCCTATCATCTATCAGTAGCAGCTACTCGTCGCCCTCAAATCGTCATGTAATTTCTTCCGAGCCAGTCTACCTCGGCCCAGGCGCAAGTGCCTCGCCCGGTTATCCGCTGGCAAAAAGTACAGAATATCGTCCATTTCCGGCCCGAACTCAGCCTCCTGTACAGCGGTCCTTCAGTCAACGATCAGTACCGAAATCATTGAGCCTTCATTTATGGAAGGATATTGTGTCCGACGACAAAAAAATCAACAACAGCGTGCACTATCTCGACATATCACCAAGCGCGACTATTCTTGCAAGCAAGCATGGGAACAACCTGGTGAAGGTATGGTCCTTGGCCAGTGGTGAGCTACAAAATACCATAAAATTTTCATCCTACACGGAAGCGAGGTCCCGTTCTCGGGACTACATGATTCGCAGCCACGCGATTCTTTCGGAAACATCCACTCTGATTGCCATCGCTACTCGTTTCGGCCGCTCTATTGAGATAATTGATTGGGCGAGAAAAAAGTCTATTCAGACTATTGGAGACGCCGACCGGTGGACTGCCGGGCGCTTTGAGATCTTTGACGGGGGAGGGTGCCCGCTGGCAGTATATCGGGCAGACTCGGCGACAATTGATGTTTACCGGGCGTCGCAGGAGAGAAGGAAGCCACTTTATATACACCAGACTATCGACCTATCCAAATCCGGGCTTCCATTTACGCCGATACTCCCTGAGCTGGCAATTTCAGCAACAAGTCCACTGGTGGTTGCCGCCGCGGGACCAAGACCTCCGATTGCTGGCCACCCCCCTCCGAAGAGGGAAACCCTTCTCGTCGCATGGGAAACAGCACATGGCAACGACGCTACCTCAAATAAGCCCTATCGAGTCGCGAGGCCTTGGCAGCATGAAGAGCTCGATACCGCGATCCCAATCGACCTGGTCACTTACGGTAGCGCCGTCGTCTCAATTTGGATACCGGCCAGCTTCCGCGCCGTGCCCGTTCCGGCAACGCGTAAAGGCTCGGGGTACAATCTGACGCCTTCCAAGGTGACACGACGCTACGTGCTTGTCTGGGATCTATCCGCAAACTCGACTCGAACTTTTTCGATTCCAAACTGCACTTCTTGTATATCCCCCGACTGCCGACTAGTGGCTTACTGCAATGCCTCGGGTTCTGCAATGGGCGCTCGAGGCTCGCTCGCCATCGTCGACGTGATTACGGGGGAAGAGGCTTGGTGCTGGCCTGACAAGAATGCAATCAACGTGCAAAGTGGATCTGCGTCTGGATTCGCACAGTTTGATGGTTTGGGTAGCGTCACAGAACTTTCGTTTTCGGTCGATGGTCGTTTTCTAATCGTGGGAGATGGTCAAGGGCACATGTGTGTGTATGACGTACGGGGATGAGATCGAGGCGGTAAAGTTTTACGAGGTACGCTTGCTTTTATTTGTATTCATTGTCTTTACCATATATCCTGGCGTTTATGCACAAGTTTTAATAGACATATCTGAACTCTGAAATTTCCTTGTCTGTCAAGTCAGCCTGGTTAATGGCCTCAACGTCGACTATATGTACCGTAGTCCCCGCTACCTTATCGCGGCGACGGTTCTCCCATACGAGGTAGAACCGAAGCATGATGGACAGAATTATGCCTCCTGCGTAGCATACCAACATGGCTAGGAAGCCAGATGTGTAACTTGGCGACTCTCTCGCGAAGAAAAGCTGTGGGCCTATGATGTTTCCAACACAGTATGCGATGAAGATCATGGAATTCATCGTCATCTTCTTCGTGAAGCCTCCGGTGTTGCTGGTGATCATGGAAACATTAAGTGGAAAGGCGCAAGCGTACCCGAACAAGAAACAAACTCCGATGAAACGAGACCACTTTTGAGCCGGGTCCAGTACACGGATTATGATGGCACCCGCTAGCGACAGGGAGAATCCCCATGCTATCCAAAGGGTTCGAGTGTTGCGCAGGTATGTGCTTCCAGCTGTTGCAATAACAACAAAAACGGCTTGGAAAACAAATGTCAAACTGTTGAGAAGCAGTGTCGAGAAAGTGCTAAACCCCATGCCTTGGATGACAATGGGACCGAACTACATGACATGTTGGCTCACGTTGTGTTATAGAAGGAGGGAATCTGGACTCACGCTTGCAACTCCGCCATTCGGAATGTTGTAGCACAACTGAATCCCAATGAGAAGCCACAACTTTGGGTCAGCGAGCGCCTCACGCACTTGCGCCCACTTGATCTGATTGTTCTTGATGCCAGTCATGTTCTCCTGCACGCGTATGATGGCTTTTTCGCGGTCTTCCTTGCTCAAGAAGAAGGCTTTGTTGGGAACATCGGGCAGAGCCATAAACATTGCGATTCCCCATGCGATTGTAGCGGCGCCAAAGATTGCGAAAACGGCCTAAAAGCCAGAGTCAGAGAGTCGAAATGAGGGAAACGAAGTGCTGATAAAAAGCATCAAGTTACCTTCCACGATGGGATGCTGTGTATATGACTGATTCCATAGCCCACTAGACCGCCAATCATCCCTGCAAATGGGCTTCCGAGAAACCATGCTGCTTGTCGAAGAGGCTGTTCGGATCGCTTATACCACATGGAAATCAGTACACCCAGCCCCGGCGCAACGGCGGCTTCCGTGACGCCCAGGAAGAAACGGTTCGCGAGAAGGCCAGCGCTGTTGAAGCAGAGCGGTGTCAAAATGAGAACGCAGCCCCAAAAAAAGCTTAAAACACAAAATCAGCAGAAGAAACTGTACATTGGTATATGTACGCTTCTGCGCATCACAAGCGCTACACTCGACATACATTGACGCCGCAATGGTTTTTCCAGTTGGCAGGCGAACCATGAGAGCCGCGGCTGGGTATGATGCGATGAGATATCCAAAGTAGTAAACACTGTTTGCCCAAGAGTATGCGCTACCGGAAATACCAAGGTCTTCGCGTATACCCAAGATCGCTGTCAGGCTCAGTGCGGACTTGTCGAGGAACTGAAACATGTAGCACATGGCCATGATGGGAAGGAGACTAGATGCAAGTTATCAGTAATTATACCAAGTGCAGCTTTCTTGGCTTACCAAATGTCAATTTTCCGTAGCAGTCTTTTGTCTTCCTCGGGAGACAGCATGGTGCTCGGACTGGCGATCTTTGTGGAGCCGGACATTTCAATCATACTTCCGTCCCTAGGAGAGCTTTCGCTTTTTTGTGTCATAACTCCCTTCAGTCCAAACTCGAGCCGCGGGCTCGTGCGATGGGAATCGGCAACGCGTAGAGTGGCGTGGGCGCAGACTGTTCCCAGCCAGGCGATGAACAAGGTCTCGACGTATCGAAATCCGATCTACCGACTTAGACTAACCCCTTAGCAACTTTTAGGAGATCTCGGATAATCAAAACCTTATCACGGGAGGTCCCGCTTACCCGACTTGGTGGAAATGGCCAGACCCGAGATCGGATAGTGCGGGGACAAGGGCCTGATTGTCCCAGAGGCGATGCGCAAGTAGATACACTCGAAGATGCAAGGTGCAGAAAAAATAAGCCAAAACACGTCGTCGTATGCTTTTAGCAATACAATGACTTGCTTCGAGAAGGGGAACTGAACACGATAAAAAGGAGAATATATGCTCGTTGAAAGAACCTCGGGTGTCACGACAGGCAACAGAGACAGCCGACCCCAGGATCTACATCTTGACCGCGCCCAAAGAAATCAGCAACGCCCGCCACCCGGAGATCCGCTGTGGTATATTACTGATATAAGACCTGAGCGCTCTATGCTGCGCTCTGCGCTGGTTGTTTCACCCCAGACAACAAAAGGTTGTTGCAAGCGCACACGCCCAATCATGGCGCGATCCAGCATATCGGTGCTACCTGCACGGCGGATATCTATACATGGACCAAATATAGAGAAGCTTCTTTAGCATCCAGATGAGTTAGAGCTTTACATGAGCAAAAGGTCGCGTTGAAACGGCTGGCCACCAAAACTTCAGGCCCAAAAGTCAGCACGATGCTGCGGGCGCGGAACCTGCAAGCACCTCACTAACGGAAAAGATCGACATGGTATTGAAGATGTTTCTGCTATTCTCTTCTGATTTTATTCACTGTGCTCCGCACTTGGTAATTATTTGCCAAGGCACAAAGGATTTACTCTCGAGTAAGTAACAAACAAAGACGCCGCTGCAGCTCATTCTAGTACACTTCTTCTCCAATGTTCCCGTTATTTATCTTGGAGTATTGCTATTGTGGTGGTGGCTTTTTCCTTATACTTATGTTTCCTGTGCTTCTTATCAACTCGAATCTTCATTTCTATTTTGTTCTATATATTTGTGCGAGTAGCTTCAATACTTGTCATCTTTTTATTGGCGTCTCTCTTTTCTATGCAGTCCCCTTGCCTTTCGACTGCCAAAGTCCTTGTATTATAGGGGTATGCATAAGGCGTTGGAACAACACTGCATATACGAGCACGCAGCCGTCCACTTGAACTCAGCGTTGCAAAGGATACCACCTTGCCACCTAATAATGTTGCAATTGTAGCTGCAGCGTAATGGGACATGTACCGCATTGTAGCTACTTCATTTGTTCTACTTTTTTTTTAAAAAAAATGAGAATCTAACAGGACAGCAATCTACATGAATCGAGGCACAGATTTCAAGTTCAAACATCTCCCATTACTATCTAAGCCAACCTATATTAAAAGTCTCCATTGCAATCAATATTAAAGCTTTCGGCCAACATTTTTCATCGAACCCATGTCGATGTAGAATTCACACGTGAAACAGAGGCTTGGGTACTATACAATTTTCCCCAATATGCTCGAAAGAGCAGCGAGAAATCCCATCACATCCAATTCATCGCGTCGTTTCTCAGAGAGAAAGCCACTTACAGAGCCAGGGCAGCAGCAACGGCGGCGAGAACACCGGCAGGGGCGTAGAGAGCGGCAGCACCGGTGGGGATGGTGACCCCGGAGCTGGTGGGGGTAACGCCGCCAGTGCCAGTAGTGGCAGAAGCAGTCTTGGTCTGAGTGGCAGTAGCGCTACCAGTGCCGGTCTTGGTCGCGCTGCCGGTCTTAGTCGCGCTGCCAGTGCCGGTAGCAGTGCCAGTAGCGGTAGCACTGCCGGAGGAACCAGCGCCGGTGGAGGAAGAAGAACCACCGTTTCCGGAGTTCTCGCAGTCCTTGTAGGACTGCTCAGCCTGCCCGAGGACGGTGGTCAGCTTGCCAGCGAGCTCCTCAGCGATGGACCGGGCGTTCTCGGGGACCTTCTGGACTACAGCGTCAATCAGGGCCTTGGAGTTCTCAGTGATGGCAGCGATCTGGTCCTGGACAGTCTTGCACTCGCCGGCCTTCTCGACCTGGGACTTCTTCGACTCAAGAGCCTCGGTGAGGCCGCTGCCAGTCTTGGCGAGGTCGCTGACACCGCTGCCGAGCTCGACAGCGTCGGAAGCAGTCAGATCGGGGCCACTCTCGACCTTGGTCTTGCCCGCCTTCAGGTCAGAGACAAGTTGGTCGGCGGCCTGGACGAGATCGGACTTGTCGCCGTTGTAGGCATCGACAGCAGACTTGACATTCTTAATGTCAGTGTTGACGGTGCTAATGACACCCTTGACGACGGTAGCATCACGGGGGGCAACGCCAGCCAAGGCAGTGGAGGCGAGGGTTAAAGCAACAGCGAACTTCATGTTGACGGTTTGTGGGAAGACTGGGTCCTGAAAATGAAGAATTGCAAGAAACGAGTGTTGTATAGACACTAAGCGAAGGTGAGTGGTGGGGATGAGGAGAGAAGAAACAAAGCTGAAGATGGAGGAGAGGGCCAATGGTTATATAGAAGAGCAACCAGACCTTTTACTAATTAGTCTGGCAAACTAGGAGTGGTTACATGCGAGAATGGGCGATGGCGGGGGGTGTGCTGGACAATGCACAAGCCCCCTTCCCGGGCAGGAGACAAGGGCTTCTCTTTTTCGACTACTCCATGCCCGTACCAACCCAATATTCGTCCTTCTGGTACCTTGAAAGGGGAAGGAGAGGGGTGTGTGGCCTGTGAAAGAGCTTATTACCGAGGCTGCCTACGGAGTATGCAATCAGTCCATGAAAAAGACGACTAAGAGCAGGGGAGTGGACCAAGTTCTGCCAGTATGGACAGCCACAACAAGCCAGTAACCTAGGTTGCCAGGTTACCAGGCCAGGCTTTCATACAGATTATGTACATGAACATGGTATAGTGTGGTTGCCAGCCATCACGAGTGAGGCCGTGTGGCAACAGCTGCAGGACCAACTCTGCACATCGCATGGACATGTACATGTACACACCGAGCCATGGAGGCGAAAGACACAGCTAACCAGCCAACTAGCTAACTAGCGTGCATTTGCGGGCTCGGAGATCTATCAACATGGAGAAGTGCGTGTGGGGAGGTGCACCCCAAGAGTTCAGCTATTTTCCTCTCTGATGTGGACGCCGGGCATTGGCTTGACGCCACGGTTCGGCCCAGGATGATTTCCAGCGGCCATATGGAGACAACAAAGGTTCTCGGCCAGACAAGGCTCTGACGCTCTCGTCTTGGAGTCCGGACGGGGCTCAGTGACTGGTGGGTTGGTTCATCGCGCACCATGTGCTCATTCATCGTGTACAAAAGATCAACACGTTCACGTAGAAAGTCAGTTTTTATCACTTACTTAATAACTCTCAAGTAGGTTTGTTGGTTCGCAAGCACCAAGCTACGAGCTTGTTCAAGCTTCCTATGAGCTGGCCAGCCGGCCGCGTGCCGTTTGATTACAAGAATTTGCAGAGTGGCATGATGTATGACCATCACATCAAGCTGCCCCAACTATTCTCCGCAAAAGCTGTCGTTGTCTGTCTGGGGGAGGCCTGGCCCACCTCCACACTGCCCTTGCGCTCGGACGGCCTCTCTCTCCCCGGATAGAGATTCTGCTAGCGTAGTTTTGCCTTGAGAGCTGCATGAGCATGACTGCTATAGTAGTAAACATGTGTTATATTCTGAATTTCGAAGCATGTGTGGTGTAATAAGCGCCCCGGCACGGCCCAAGTCGCAACCTTGATGCAACCACTGAGCATTTTATGACAGGCACCAGCGCAGAGCTAAGTTTAGACCCGAGCTAAACGGAGCAACGAGCTAATAGAATGGTGGTGTGCTGATGGGCACGAAGAGGCACACATGGCAGGTCACTTGAGAGCACAATAGCGCCTGGGGAGTAGCTTGTTCAAACAGGACGTATTCAGAAGAGACTTGGGCAAGTGAGTCTCCACCTGCGCAATATGGACTGCTCGTTCGATTCTTCTGTCCTTGCTGCACCTGCGGCTCGACCGAATTGAGACACAGCTCTGGGGAGTGGGCTTCCAGTATAGCCAACCACTGACTGCGTCGCTCAGAGAGAGTGTCCACCTCATCCCGTCATTGGCGAATAGGATTTCTGCAAGGAAGGAGCCTGGAGGCGCAAAGTACCAAGTATTACTTATGACCGTCTTCCGTTGTCGAGTCTGGGTAAGACCGCACGAGCATGCCAGCACGGGATTTCTGACCATTTCACATAAAAATCAAGGGTGCAGTTATGGCACAATATGACGTGCTCAAGTACTGTCCATTTGGTATTGCGTTGGCGTGGCAGAAACAGCGAAACTGAAAAGGTCCTGGCTGGTAGAGTACAACTTCCTCTCAAACTATCGAGCGTAAACCCTAGTTGTCCACTTGGGCCCATGGGCTCTTTGGATGTGGACAGGTTTGCGACCGAGGCTTGAACAAGGTTCGGCGAATGAATTGAATGCACTTGTTCTTTCCCCTCGACTGCGCCCAGCTTTTTGCCAACGGTCTGACGGCTGTGGCCGCAGATGTGGGTAAAAGTAGGTCGGCCCCTTGGGAAATGTTTACGCCCCAGAAGGCGTGCTATGTCTTGTATTACTATTAGTTACTGGGAACATGGGCTTTGCAGTCACCATTTGAATAGAAACTGTACCGACTGTATCTGTACTATTACCTGGTTGTAGGCATATGCTAATCTATTGTCATTCCGTGCCGGATAATGACAAGCAATAAATGAGATCGCCCAGTCGCAGGTACTTAATTGAATAATCTGAAGCCTGCAGACCTTACGAAGGTATCCGCCAAAGTGCACAATCAAGCTGCTGGTGGTCCTCTGTCGCGCTTCCAATTATTGGTGAAGCAAGAAGCTAGTGAAGGATTGTGTGGGTGGCAATTAGCAAGGCAGGAAGGCAGCAAGGCAGGAAGGCAGCAAGGGCAGTTGGCAGGGCAGGTTAGGCAGGGTTAGGTATCCAAGTCTGCTGTAACGCAACCAGGGCTTTCATAGCAAACAAGTATTGTGTTTAACTAGTGGAGTGGATGGCTCATTTCTTTTACTGATGGACAGCGTAACATTGCCGCCAATGAAAGAAAAATAGAAAAAAGGCGGCCATGATGTGTCGAATACAACATGAGCTTTCTAGTACTTTGCAGGTACTGATACATACCTTACCTAGCCCTTGCCCATGGACAAAAGCCCTAGGTATCTTTGCATTATTACCCCGCTCGGAAGATCGCGTTGAGTCAAGCCATGGGTTGCGTAAAAAGGCACGCTGATTGATAATTCAATAAATTGATCACACTTCTCCCTGGTCACAGAAACCAAGTACATATTCTGCACCGCCTCCGAATCTCTCAAGACTTGGCAGGCAGCATCGTCAATGGCCTGTTGCAGAAGAGCGTGGAACTTTCTCAATGCAACCATCTGACACGAGTTGACGAGGTACCTGTACCTGACCATCGCAAGGTGCTAGCTGCGCCACCTGTGAGCCGCATAACACATTGATTCGTGTGGCAAACTTCCACTCGGGCGTGTAGCCTGATAAGTTGTGGCGCCGCAAAAGACGAGGTGACGCATCAATGAAAACTTTTTACATATACAGTTACGCAGGGGCGCGAGACGACTTGTTCTCGGCCGTGCAAACCCGGAGCACTCTCCCGCTCTGTGGAGTTTGCCCGCTCTCAGCCGACCGAGCAAGCCATCCGATCCCAGCGAAACGCCTTGAAGAATTTGCTGGGGAATATCCACTAACTAAGCCCGGTCCAATCATCCCAAGTTGCTGACCTGCATTGGACTGCAACAGCCAATTGTGTGGAGATTAAATGTCGCTTCGAGGTGTTGCCAATCTTACTGCCTGGCGGGGAAGTGAGAACACGGAAACAGTGCTGGAAATGGCCTACAAGGCTCTTCTCTTCTCTTCCTTCTGCAGCTCATGCCCTGCTCAGAAAGTTCCAGCCTCACGCCGCGCCCCTTACGTGATGGAGATATTCTGTGTATGACAAGGCCGAGGCGACCTGTGCTATCTGAGTCGTTCTGTCATGTACAAAACGCCACTGCTGAGACATATGGTGATAGGAGGGGGTTGTTGGCGGCATCTGATCGATCAGGCGCCCCCCCTTGATTCCGCCTCCTGTCATAAACTGGCATATAATCACATGATTTGCAGCGATAACTCGGAGCGACATCTTTGCATGGAAGAGGCTATGGCTATTTTCCACCCCATTCCCTCTGCATAACCCTGCGTACCACTTCCATGACCGGCTTTGCCGGGCGTAGATGCCTGCGAACCTGGCCTCGATCACCAGATGTAGCGCAATGCACGGCCTCTCAATTCCGCACATCAAGCTGTATTGCCAAGTAACCCCTGGCTTTTTGGGCTAGTCACAATGGACAAGTACCGAGCTGCTTGCCATTCTGTCAACGACTCCTTGTCTGACAGCATGTAATCTTCGAAATGCCCCGAAGCGGCAGCCCTTGCATCAATGCTACTCCGGTGCCAAAACGGGACGACTGTGCATAGAAGAGAGGCTAGCTCTGTATCAAACTCAACGACGTATCTTTCCTTTCTAGGAGACATGCCCGGTGTTCGGCACTACTTCTTTCAATATTGAATCCTACCACATGCCCCAGAAAACTAATACGCCCCCCCCTTGCTGCGTGGACTGACCAAGATCCTGCGAGGCCAGCCACAAGCCGCCCCCCACGAGCAGGCCCCATCGTTCTGCAGCTGGCTGAGGACCTAAGAATAGCTATTGATTGCTTCCGCTAGCCAACCAATGTGATAATCACTTGGAGCCTCCGCCAGTTCAGCCCAGGAGCCACTTTCGTCTTCAGCCATCGCGTGCTCGTTCTGGAGCCGAGCCAAAGAAGCAGTCAGCTGAGAACCCATGTTGTTCCACTTCGTTTTATGCAAGGTACCGAGCATCAATCTCGGAGTCTAACTATTTTGTCTTCTCCAGAGCTCTCGCATACTAGGACATCAGTCAGCTCAGATTGGTGAGCGAAACAGTCAGGTTTCGCTTCGGCAAGCTAAGTCTCCTCACACTGCTTCGTACGAAACTCAATGAGACCTATTGCAAGTGTCTGAACGCCTCTCAAATCATTCTTTCAGAGTAACTACTGGCTTGTAGAGGCACCGAGTGCATAGAACAGCTCTTACTGAAGGATTCATCGTACAACTAAGACAGCGTAGCTATTTAAGTGTCTGCCCGTCTCACAGGCGAGACATTCGGGTAAAAGCATTGATATCGAGAGAGGCTAAAATTCACGACTCGATTTATTTTCCTTGGCAGATATGCGCAAGATGTATTGGCTGTTTGTTCCTCGGTGGGAAGTGAGACCAATGAACCGTGTAAGTGTCTCGGTAGGACATCTGCATACCACGCATGCGGTCTAACTTGATAAGATGGCGAAAGTCAGCTAAAAATTTAACACGCCCTTTATATGGAATCGAGTCAATCTCGTAAGAATTATCCATGCATACCATTGGTTTGTGACTGCAGGGCGTGTCAATTTTGCTCATTGTGAAGCCACGATTGTGCGAGCCGCAAGCCGCTACATCTTTCATACAAGTAGTCAACTTCGACTCTCCAGTATGTACTATTCGATGGTATGGATGCATTATTTGTCAGAATAACACTATACTGACTCACAGAGGCCTTCGTTGTTCTTGATGATTGGCCTTTTCTGAGCCGGCGATTCAAAGGGTAGCCCAGCTGATGACTTTCATGATTAGATTAACAATCCTCTTCCTCTCTTCTCACTTGTCGCCATGTATCAACCTCTAAATATATCTTTTCTAATATTCATTTCGACCGTCTGCAACTCATTCATAGCGAAATTGCTATTTTTCCCTGGCAAGGACAACCCTTCATCACAAGCCACAGCCGGACTATAACTAGTCTTTCACCATCAACAATTCGGATTGACACAAAGCTTTGATGGCCGTTTGCGTACACGGTCGCAATATTCGCCCCGGATCACTAAACACCATTTACCCGTCTAAATGTTGTTTTAAACAGCTGCTTGTTACCAGCATCGTGGCATTCCCACGTGATGGCCTTTGACGTCAGCCCCTCTCTTCTCCGTCCCGCCAAGCCTGGCTGCAGGCTGCCACTTCAAGCTCTATCTCTCCAATAATCAACACCGCATCACAATTTCTAACGAACCTCGGGAAAATATAATTAAAAAAAAATCAGACATATCGAAGGGAGAGCGACGCAATACCTCGCCGCAGAGCCACCATGGCCGAGCCTCTCCCTGCCGCGTTCAAGATACCCGAAATCAGCCGTTTCATCAACCGTGCCAACCAGCTCCGTGCAGTCAAGCCCGCCATTGCCTACTGGTGCGAGTACCACGCCGTCAACCAGATTGTCGGCAAGAGCCTGCACACGACCGACGACGACTGCTTCAACTTTACGCGGACGCTGATTGAGCGCCTCGAGGCCACCAAGGCCGAGCGCGACGACGATGATGCCATCACCGACAACACTGCGGGGCAGGCGTACGTGGAGATGTTTGCCCAGGAGACGTTTGATCGCGCAGAGAGAACCATGCGCGCCAACAGAGTGACCAGGTAAGGACAAGTCGCTGCGCTATGCGATCAGGTGCTCTCGCACAGGAAGCTGATTGCGCACCTTTTTGCCAGGCAAACTGCCGACACGTTTGACGCCGCCGCCACCTTTTTCGATCTTACACGGGAATGGGGCACTCCAGAGCCAGAGACGCTGCAAAAGATTAAATTCGCAAAGTGGAACGCCGCGCGCATCCTCAAGGCTATTCGCCAAGGCGATGACCCCAACGAGTCCAATCCCAAGGCCCCCGAGCCCGAACTTGAAAATACGGCCGAGGACGAGCTCGACCCAGCGACGCATGACGCATCACGTATGCAGCCATCAGCGCGGCAAGCCTCTGTAGAAGATGCCCCAGATGCGGGTGACCTCTTGCCCTCGATTCCTCACACGATGGCGACCGCTACGGACGCTGGTGGCTTCCCACCAGCCGCACCAGCTGTGACGGCACCCGAGGCTCCCTTTGTTCCATCACCTTATAACACGTCACCGCTCCAAGCAGTATCGGATGTACAGCCGACGCCGCCCACTGCGCCGCCCTCCTCGAGGCCGCCAGTGCCTCCTCAGCTGTCGCCACAGATACCGACCAAGATCACCGCCGAGCGTATACCCTCCCCTGAGCCTCTACCGACGCAGCCAAGAGAGGCAGCTACACCAATGGTCTCTCCGCCCGTAGCCTCAGCACCAGCCAAAACTCCGTCCTCGGCTCCAGCTCCTGCCGCGCCACCACCCTCGACATACGCGACGACGACTAACATACACCACAAGGATCTCAACCAAGCTCAGAAGCACGCGAAATGGGCTATTTCGGCCTTGAATTTTGATGACGTGCCCACCGCAGTGAAAGAGCTGCGGAATGCGCTGGCCATGTTGGGTGCTCAGTAGCTGGATAGACATTGTGTACAAGTTCTACAAATCACAAAGGTACGGATGACCGATGCTGGAGTGAAACAAGTTGAGTCGTTAAGTTTTCTAGCCAATGAATAGTAATATAGGTATATAATTGAGTAACGTTTTCGCCTGATCAAGTAAGTGTGCGCCGCCATGGTCCAAAAGCATTTCCATGGATCAGAAGTTCAAATAGTTTGTCGTTAAGGTCATCACAAGTTGTACTGCTCATGGTACTGCTCATGATTCCGTGCACATGGTGGGGGAGTTGCAGCAGTACAAGAATAACAATCTATGCAACAGCAACAAAGCTTTGCGCCGTGAACCCAGAAATGGGGATGCTGTCTAGGTATCGGTTGGGGACGCCATTTTTCGTAGGTGGCTCCGGATCCTCGGGTGCACCAAACCATCCACGATCGGGGCCCCAGGTTATAACTTTGCCCGACTCAGTGGCAATGCTGAATAGGGAGCGCATCATGGCGCCCCTCTTCTGCACGCTTTCGTAGGCGTCGAATTCTATGGTGCGAACTGACGGCAAACCTTTTAGAGTGCTTGCCAGGAGTTTGCGGCTGAATTCCTCGTAAAAGCCGTCCGCGCGGCGAAATTCGTCAAAAATATTGTCGCTCGGATCGACCTCCACATAGACCGCCAGAGTCTGGACGTGGATGCAGTCCTGCAGCCCCAGGGCAGCATTGACGACCCAACCCGCAGGCGGCGCGCTCCAGCCTGGTCCGAGGCGCATCTCAATCTTGGTAAGGCATCGTCGCTGTCTAGCGGAAAGACGGGCCAGAAGGGGCTTCTTAGTCTTGTAGTACCGGCCGGGGTCCGTGGGGAAGAGTCGGAACGTTCGCGTGCTGTAGAAGAAATGTGTCGCTTCGTTGCTGATGAGCCTGCACGTCCGCATCAGGCCCAGTTTCTTGTGAATCCGCTTGTGGTTCGCTCGCGTCAAGTCAAGAACCTCAGTGATATCGGCAAAAAAATATTCATAGATTTTGATCCGCAGTTCCGACGGCAGCAACAGAAGCGGAAATACTTTCACCGGTGGCTTTGGCTTCTTTTTCTGAAAGGGATGAAACGGTGTATCAAGCGTCAATGAAGCGATGGCGGCGGTCATATGTTGAGTCTCTGTAACAGCGACAGATGCCTCCCGGTTTGCCGTCCCGAACTCCGCCGACATCGGCATCTGTAACGTTTGGCCACTCTTTTGCGCCGTAGAGCCGCGCCTCGCAGTTTTTCGAGGCATGCTTAAAGATCAATTTGAGGACCAGCTGCAAAGAGCGCGTATACCAGCCTTTCGGTGGCGTTGGATTGTATCGGTGAGCAAAGAGAACCGGTGGCAAATTTGCTATCTCGGCGGCGGATAGTAGGAGTTTCGAATCGTAGAGACTTCGAGACCGTGGACCAATAAATAAGCGTTCTAAGAAAGTATTTCGTTGAAATCGAGACGGTGGTGCTTGATCAGCAGGGAATGGCTTTGTGAATAGAGCGCTGCGCAGAGGGTGGTGCCATGGCGATAGCGCAGAGGAGGATCATCTGGAACCACCCTCTAAAATGCGATACGAGCGACCATTGCGCCGTGTCAGAGGAATAGCGATAGGGATTGGAGAATGGTGGTAAGAGCACAGTTGCTAGCGGTCAAGAATATGGAAGAGCGAAGTTCGATAGGAATGCAGTCAGCTATGAACCGGAGAAGATGTCTCGTGCCGTTGATGTGAGGGGAGGGCTGGGAGTCGGTGACAGGTCGAGCCGGAGGGCAACGTGAACTGGCAGGTGATCGGCGTTGTTTCAGCGCTGAAATCCAAAATACAGGGCGGTTTCCACAGAATACAGGGGGCTCACAGGCCGCTGCAAGTACCTAGGTACCTAGGTACCTAGATACAGCCAGTGCTAGGTGCGCGAACTTATCCATTAGCTCATGGCAACTGATGTTGGCGTGTTACTTTACATCACTATTCAATCTGATTTTCCTTTCTCGGAAGGGTATTCCTCGATAAAAACCATTATCCCGTCACATCGTCAAACGTTGCACTTGCGCAGCTGTGCTGAGCAAGTTCGCTGTGCGGATCTCGGTCAAACAGAATTTCCGGGCACCCTTCTTGCCTCCGTTAACGCATCACCTGTCAGGCTGTCATGCTGTCAGTGGCACCACTGTGTTCCACTAGATGAGGTCAGCTGGGAAATTTTTGGTGGGCAAGGAGACAGGCCGACAAAGCTTCCACGCCTGTCCCGAGTTTTTATCTGTACGATCTGTACAGTCCATCAAGACACAAACGACTTCCTCACGACAGCTGGTTTTGAGGCACAACAGAGTAGCTTGCTTCAATTCTCGCTGTCGCACCGTGCCGCAATTGATCTGAACCACGCCTCTCAACATGCTGTCACGGCTCGTCCTGGCGCCCCGTGTGGGCATGGCCAGTCTGGCCCGACAGGCCGTCGTCCCCAGCGTGCGCACCCGTGCAGCCATCAATGGCCCGTCAGCGCTTCTCGCCAGAGCCTACTCGCAAGAGAATAACAACAAAAAGAGAGCCTCGCAAGCCAAGGAGGACGCTGCGCCTGGCGCAAAGAAGGGCCCTGCCGCCAGCGAGGAAGCTCCCTCATCGCACGAGTCGGCCGGGGCTTCATCGTCGCAGCAGCAGCAGCCCAAGGATGCTTCTGCAGAGGCCGAGTCGTCAGCTGATTCCGCCAAGGAGCCCGAGCAAATACCCTTCCACAAGCTCCCCGATTTAACGCAGGGCATCCCCTCGACCTTTGCGCAGGAAATGGCCGAAAAGGCTGGGAAAAAACCCTCGTCGTACCTTCAGACAATCGAAGAAGAAGAGAGCTCCACCTCCCGTGAAAGACGCGACCCTTACGATTCGTACGAGTCAACGCATCAACTCAATCGCCGAAAATATACACGAGTCGCGCTGGCTCTGGCCGCCATTGGTGGCGCCAGCACCTTGGTCTATATGGGTCGCAATTGGGAAGACTCGATTGATATTCAACGGCATCCTGATGCGCCAAACGGCTGGGGTGTCGGTCTGTGGTGGGATAGAGTCAAGGCTCGCACGACTGAGTCCGTCACATACTACCAGGAGCCAGCATTTGACAAGCTGCTACCGGATCCTCAGCCATACTTTGCGCGCCCATACACGCTGTGCTTGAGCTTGGATGAGCTGCTTGTTCATAGCGAATGGTCTCGCGAGTATGGATGGCGAGTCGCCAAGCGCCCTGGCCTCGATTATTTCCTCCTCTACCTCTCCCAGTACTATGAGCTGGTTCTCTTCACCACAGCCTCCAGCGTCATGGCCGAAAACGTCCTGCAGAAGCTAGATCCTCACCATATTGTCATGTGGAGACTATACCGTGAAGCTACCAAGTTTGAGGACGGCGAGATTGTCAAGGTACGCCTCGAAAACGCACGAAACTCCGTACTGCAGTGCACTAACACAGCGTCATCCAGGATCTCTCCTACCTTAATCGCGACTTGTCCAAGGTCATCATGATTGACACAGACGCGAAACTCGTGCGCAAGCAACCCGAAAACGCCATCATCATCCCTCCCTGGAAGGGCAACCTTTCCGACCGCGGCCTCGTCAACTTGATTCCCTTCCTCGAATACATTCATACCATGGAATACGACGACGTCCGCCGCGTCATCAAGTCCTTTGAGGGCAAGGACATAGCCGAAGAGTTTGCGCGCCGCGAGGCCCTCATGCGCCGCGAGTTTGAGAAGCGCAACAAGTCGGAGCGCAAGCCCAAGGTCTCCGGCATGGGCGCCCTCGGCAACATGCTCGGCCTCAAGCCCGGCAACATGAGCATGATGCAGCCTGAGGGCGAGCAGAGCGCCAGCGAGGCCTTTGCCCAGGGAAAGATGCTCCAGGACATTGCGCGCGAGCGCGGCCAGCGCAACTACGAATTCATGGCGCAGAACATCCGCGAAAACGGCGAGAAGTGGCTCCAGGAGGAAAAGGAAATGATGGAAAAGGCCCAGCAAGAAGCCATGAGCAACATGATGGGCTCGTTTGGCGGCTGGTTCGGCGTTGGCAAACCCACCGAGGGCACCGCCGCCGCCGGCTCCGACGCCAAGAAATAAAAAAAGCGATCATCTCCCTACTCTCTTTTTCCATTGGCGGTTCGCGACATTTCAAGGAGAGAGCGCGCATCGTGTCATGCGTTTGCATCAATGAAACAACATCCCACGACAAAATTCGCTACTATCGCGGCCACGGCCGAACGAAGCTCTGACGCCACTTTTTTTGTAATTTTATTAGGACCACAAACCATACATGACACCATCAGAAAGAAAAGGAGTGAGCTGGCTGGGCGCAACAGCAGCAGTGTCTTAGTATTACCCGAGGTTGCATGGGCAGGACAGAACATGTCCTTTATATAGATTCAGCATTTCCTTGGCTTCTTCATGCTCAGCACCTTCGCTGACAAAGTGGAGAACAAGTTGAACACGGCGAAAAGAAAAACATCAATGTACGAGGTCAGATGTTATTGTATACTACAGGTGTAATAAGAAGTGATTGTTCAGGACAGCTATGTAGGGTCGTGCACCCACACCTTTGCCTTCTTTCCGCCACGCAATCATGGTCATTTAATTTCCATGGACGCGCCTGCTGACCCGTCTACCTCCAATGAGACAACGCTCACAGCCTGGGTCCGTGATGCATTGGAAGTAGCTGTGCTTCTGTTAGCGTGGAAGTCATCAATGCAATCGAATTACATACGCATCGCTGTTCTTGTCATCGATTTTTGAACAGTCACACCAAGCAGCGCAGGAAGGAGTTGGCTTGGCGGATGTAGTGGTGGTCGAATTATGCCCCTTGGTTGTAGCAGGCTCAGGAATAGGATCAGGCGATGGAGGGAATGGGATCCCACAACCAGCGCACTCGGGCTGTTTCAGACAGCTCTCATACCTAGAAAGAAGGGTGAGCAACTATGCATCGTATCGGTTCGTGGTATTGACTTACGCATCAGGATCTCCGTATTTCGGCTTGCAATCGCAGTACGATGGGCACGTTGGAGGAGCTGTTGGTGCTGGGGATATACTCCCAGTCGTGCTTCTAGTTGTTGATGTGACAGTCATTGTCAACGTTGACGTCGCTGTGACTGTGGTGACCTTTGTAGCATCGGGAATTGTAGTTGAGGCTATGGTCTTGTATGAAGGGATCTCTATGGACGTCGTTCTAGTCGTCGTATCCTTTGTGACAGTCATTGTCAAGGTTGACGTGGCCGTGACTGTCGTGGTGAAGTCTGTAATTGTGAAAGTTGCCAGAGGCACAACGGCAGTCTTGGTAGTTCCACTCATTGTAAGCGTGTAGGTGCCTGGAGCGAGTGTTTCGAGCTCGTAAGTTGAAGTCGTCACTGGCACAGTCGTGATGTCGGGCAAAGTGCAAGCAGCACAATTGGGGTTCGAAATACACTGGTAATACCTAAATCTTCTGTAAGCGATGCGATTCTTACTTAAATCTCATTGCACTGGGGATACATACTCGTGACAATGTTTGTCTTCGATTTTAGAGCAATCGCATTCGCCATAGGACACACATGCCGCAGAGCCTGCTTCGGTTCCGCTCGCTGGAATGGATGACTGGCAGACGACCTTGCTGATGCATTGCGCGTATCTTCGGATTTGAAGAAAAGAACGTACGTTAGATGGCCCCGTCATCGAGTCTTGTCAAACGACGAACTTACCCAGCCTCTGCTTCTGGGTGATCGAGACACCATTCGATGGCGAGTTGAGCAAATTGCATGGCCATGACTCCATGACAATATATCAGGCCAAGTGCCAGGACATTCAGTATATATCGGTGCATTGTAAAGGTATAATAGGAGAACGTATAAGAAATAGGACGAGCAGTGATTCTTTTGTGGTGAAGCCAACTGCGGTGCGTACGCCGCCGGAAATGCAAGATTGTGAAATCCTGCTAGTTTTCATTCGCAAAACTCGGGACTTTCTTTCAAGGCTTAATATAAATAAGACTGAGTTGTAGCGGTCCAACATGCGAGCTTGGTTTGCACCTGCAGTGTTTCTCGTGGGCTGCAGAACGGCTTCCTCGCAAGGACTCGGGAAGGTAGGACAGAACCGAGAAACGGTATTTAGCTCCGTGAGCCAGTATTATTCCATCCTCCACAAACTTTGGAAACGTTCACGTGGTAGCTCAATGAGAGCAAGCAGGAACAAACGTGGCTCGCGGGAAGCACGGATACGTTACCGAGCATGTGCCACTTGACGTGGGAAACTGTAGAGACCAGTCGTTCACGTCGCACGACTCTGAGTCGAGGGGTTCACCTACCTAACTTAGTATATGTCTCATGCAACTGCTGTATGAGTTCAGCACGTAGACAGTCTCCTTGACCGTTCTCACTGGCTTCTATGATACGCCATGACTTCCGCGTAGCGACAGACCCGACCTGTCGTGACATAGCAGTGCAAGACATTCAATAGTACAATGTTGACTTACCGAATTCAACTCACTTCAACAACTCTGCACCTTTCTTTTTGCGCAGGTGACACTAAATGATCTCTCGTGACGTTGTAGCGGATTCCTGATTTGGAGCTGCAAGTGAAAGCTTGCGTGAACGGAGTTTGCCCAAAATGCCAACATGACGCAAGTGTTTGCCTATTGAGTTTCAAGCACAACCGACTCGGCACGTTCGCATGTATGCGCCGAGTTCGCAGGTATGCGCCGAGTTCGCATGTATCTGCAGATTCTGGAAATCTTCGTCAAGGGCGGGCTTTCGTTTGTTTGTCAGCAGTTCGCCAAATGCTCGCCAGCGGACCGGTAATGCTAATCTTCTCAATTATTCTATATGCTAATGGATGTGTAGTTTCTCTAATCAACCTCTTTATCTTGGTTTGAGACTGCTTTTGTCCCGTGCCTTGTCATTGTTTGTCGACTTGCGATGCATCTTGGCCTTTGCCTGTGTCCAAACGGCGAGTACCTGTTTCCGCACCCACTTCTCGACGATCGCATTATAGCCATCAATATCAACGCCGGCTGCGCTCATGGTGATCACTGCCACATAGGAAATGGCACAGGCAATAGTTCCAAAAATTAGAAAGTGAGTCAGCCACCAAAAGTGTTGTGAGCCCAGTGGGCAGTCCACATATTCATGCTCCCACTCCCAAGTGTCAAAGTTGAACCACATGCTCAACAGACCGGCGTTGCCACCAAAATCACCCATCATACTGCGTACGGTAATTTCTCGGCGACCTGGCAGGCCAGAACGCGAAAGATAGTTCATCATTTTAGCATCTTTCCACCGAACTGTTTCCCAAGACCTCTCAAACGAGTGGGTACCGTTTGTCTGGTTCATGAAATGGTATGTGTCACAGCCTTCATGGTCATGCCCATTCATTACCATGCCTTTACGTCCCAATCCGTTGGATGGGGCATTCGTGTCTCCGCTAACCCCAAAGATGCCTTCTAGCAAGCCCTTACTGGCATCACTGCTCAGTAAATATTGCTCTTTTAACCCGCCGCCATCGGTTTGGCTATGGAAGTCAAAGAACGGGGCATCGACACAGATGCCAGCAGGCTTGTACATTGGAATGTGTGTAAGAACGAGAGTAAAATGCCCCTCAAACTCAACGGCAGCTGATGTTCCGATGACAGAGTTGATGAACTTGTACGTCTCGTCCTGCAGCGGTACGGATTTGGCGGGCGTGTCCAGGTTCATGTCGTTTAGGACTACGATTCTGAGCTCCGGGGCTAATCGCTTCGAGTCTGGATTCGTTTCTGCGTTGACGATGGTCGCATTCTGCTCGGAGTCGCTGACGGGAAGCTCGAATCGCAGTTCGTAATTAGCCTTGCCAAAAACGCGCTCAAATCGCTCAAGGCGCTCCTCGGTCAAGTCTCCAGCATAACCAATGTCGTGATTGCCGGCGATGTTGATGATGCGCTTCTTCCAGACATCTTCTTCCGGCGAGCCATTGAGGAAACCGGTGAGATTGTATTCATGGGCGGGGAAGACGGCCACCTCGTCCGGGACGCGCTCCCCGCCCTTGAATGTCCTGTTCCAAAACCGGCGGCCTCGTCGTTCAAACTCGTCATCCTCGATCCATTGACTCCCGAGGAGGTCACCAAGAACGCTGACGTGCGTCGGCTGTGTCCACCAATGCAGAGTTTTATAGATGTGGGAAAGGTAAAAGTCGTTGCCGAAAAGGTCAAATACTTTGCGCGCGGATTCGAGGATGTTGGGAATGTCATCGAAGAAGATGTCGACGAGGTCGTGCATGGACCATCGGATGCGCTCTTTGAGGGATTGGTGCCATGTTTGAAAGGTCAGCTGCTTGATTAGCAGGGGCACATGCGGCATGAAGCCTGCGTAGGCAATGGGAATGGAGGTGTCGCCTTCGAGCTGCGGGTCGCCGAGAGCCAGTAGGCGAAAGGGAGCTTGCTTCGTGGGGATGTTGGCCAGTGATTTTTTATCGACAAACGGCCAATGAAGCTTCTTCGTTCCCTCAAAAGCCTCGGTAGCATTTCGCGACGGTAATGGGAATGCACATTGCTCAAAGAAGGGGTAAAGATATAGGTAGATTGAACAAGCAAAGGTCAAAGGCACAAGCAGGCCTAGGCCATTGCGCAACCTTGACGCGACTAACATGTAGCCGGCTGCATGTATAAACAGGCGCAAATGGTCAGCACAACTGTCCTGTTGAAGAAGCGAAGCGTATTGAAGGTGAGAGACAGTATAACGTTAGCTGTGAATTAGCTTTTGCAAGGGAAAGGGGCTGGCATGTGAGGGCATCGCCGCTATCGATTTCGATATTTTGGCTTAGTCATGAAGCGCGATCTCACTCCTACCACGAAGCGCCAGCGCCGCGTGCTAAATCCCGATCGCGATTTCGTCTTCTATTTGAAGTTTGTTGCCTTTCTCTGGATGGCCAATTTTCCTATGTTCGCTGTAGTGATTATCGTGTCTCTGTTGTAGGTAGAAAGACTGGGTCTTTGCTCTACTTAGGCCTGGTAGTGTCACGCGCGCCAATCGGACGTGCTACAATCCTGATCGGGAGCTGACCTTACCCTGTACCGGAACTTTAATAGTTATCGGCAACCTTTCGTACGGGCATGTGCAGTGCCAGATCTCTGATGATGGAAGCGGAAGAATGGTCTATCAGGTATCATGGAAAAGATTCGGCATTTGTAGTGAATGGCCTTGTCTTGGCTAGGGACAAGTTGCCCCAGGTGTTACAGTGCCCAGGTGCATTCTGTCTATTCAGGACAACACCGGTCTGTGACATGGCGCCATAAGTCGGGGGATTTCACAGTGCATGCAGGCTAGCACACGTGGCCTGGACAAGGCAGATGAAGAAACCGCCATGGAAGAGCCACGACAAAGAAAGATCAACGCTGCGTTGTGTGCAGAGCAAGCCGCATTGTCTGCGAAGCAGATTGAGTGAGACACAGCAGCGTCCGAGTGAATAATACACTTCCCCGAGAAGACCGACAGGCCGGAGCAGGTATCCGTCATTGCATGTTTCTAGGATACGATATCCTGTTGTGGCGAGTCGGCAATGCGTGATTGCATGGTCGCGTTGATGACGAATGGTTACGGGCAGGTGACAAATTGACCACACTCAGAAAGCGTCAGACGTACGCCACCATGAGCCGTCATCGGAGGCTGCCCCGCGGAACAGGAAAACCAGTATCAAGAAAATTCGTAATATCATTGCTCATCTGTCTATTTTTATTCCGCTCATTCCGACTGACGCTACGGCTCCTGTTCATACAGTTCGTCATCCTCACTCGGCCACTCTACCCGGAAAACGACGTCATCCGGATCGTCGCTGCCGTCTTGCAGCATGAAAGCCACAAGACTGTTGTGTTTCAGACCGCACTTGGTTGGCGTAAAATCTTCATCCGAACCTACATTGAGCCGTTTCCAGCCACGGGCAGGATCGTTGTGATTATTTAAAACTCCGTAGACAAATCTGGGCTGCGCGGGGATGTCCGTGGTCGTGGGCGGCTCGAGACTAGTTGTGAGCCCACCAGGATAGCGGTCGCGCAATATATCAGCGAGTTCGCTGCTGATGTGTGAAAAGGGAGCCTGCGACTCGACAAAGAGGTAAAAGATGTGTACTCCATGCCTGAAGCGCACCGAGATGTGCGAGTCGTCTATCTCCGCCTTTTGCCTTGCGCATTAGCGGGAGAAATTGGAAGAGTGTGCGTATGGCCAATGGGCGCTACGTACCATGTTGTGCGATGTGGACTGTGATTGGAAAAAGGGAATGTTTGCTGCTCAGCAGGGATGGATGATGACTTCTTCGCGCTGATATTCGTTCACTCACGTAAAACAGTAATAGAGACTGTGCTGTGCAGAGCTTCTGGTCCGCGTTAATTGGCGACACGAAGTCACGTGCCTCCGCGCAAATGCCTAGTGTCTGCACAACGCAGCAATTCGCACTACACAGATTATCGGGAGTTTCATGAGGCAAGGTAAAAAGCTTGTGCAACGGCTTTCCCCCATCTCCCTCAGGAGTGATTTTCTGTGATACCGGGGCCTCGCCTCGAGATAAGCTGTCTGACTTGCCCTACATTGTCGGCGCAAGGGGGGTTCCAGCCACGCAGCCTGCGTCAAGGATTCTGAAGAAAGCGAGGAGATTCGAGACACAGCTCCGTTACCGCTCTGCAACGACTGCTTGCGGGTGCGTTGCGAGTTCGCGACCCCAGGACCGTCAGCGTCAATCACCTGGCAAATTGAAAGGCACCTGACTTATGAAAAGCAGAAGAGAGCATATGAAACGATGGCAGCTAACGCAGAGACCGGAAACGGCGCAATTGCATCGCTGTCTCAAGGCGGGCAGCCAGGTCAGAAGACGACAGCAATGGCAACACCAACACGTCCAGAGATGCTGCCCGCGTCTTCGGACGCAATGCGCCTGTCTATGCTGGCGCCGACACGACTGCTGCTTGGATCGCTAGCGTCGACCATGATTGGGTTCATGCTGGGGGGTTTCCAGGGAGGACAAATGGCACAGTTACGATTCCGCGCGGAGCACGCTCACAAAATGCCAGACACAACGACGGGCTGGTATTTTTACCACAAGTCGAAAAACTACCATGCGATGCAAGGTGGAATTCGAGAAGGATTCCGGATGGGGGCCAAGACGGGCTTCTGGAGCTTTGCGGCACTCAGCCTGGAGACGACCGTCGATCGCTTGCGAGGAAGCAGTGACATGCTGTCGACAATAGTAGCAACGGTGTCCGTGGCGGGCATGTTTTCATTAACACGTAAGTAATTATATGCTTTCCACTCTGCTGTCCCTCTTTCCCCGTTGTCGCGAAATTTTAGTTGGTCATGTGTGGCCAGTTTCGCACAACGTGGGGTGGAATTTGGCGCCGTGATGTGTGGGGATCATCTTTTTGCTATGGACGGCGATTCGCGGTAGACTGGAGCGAGTGACGACACAATAGACAGGCCTGGCTGACACTTTCTTTTTCGGCATCAGATCGATTTTCGTTATCAGCAGCGGCGCGCACTGCGCGATACGGGCTATTGTTCGGGATTGTATACGGAGGTGTGCAAGACTTGTCAGCGTTAGCCCGTGGACGACCGGTTGGTTACATCGAAGCCATCCGACGTCGGTTGTAAGCGTGGGCCCGACCCCATGGGCTTTGGGGGTGGTGTCGGAAAAGACCTCCGATTACGCCAGCCCGGCCTCCGAGAGGGCTCCGAAAAGCTGCGCCGACAGGGCCGCGACCGTGCTCCGACAGGCATGCAACCAACCACAATGAAGCACCGCCAAGCACTGGGGCGGCTGGGTCTCGCACAGCTGAGGGTCTGCCAGGCGACCGGGGCCTGCAGGAACCTGCCGGCGCCCCCCATCCGAGATCCCCATCACCTACATCGGCGCAGAAACCGCCCAAAGCGGATTGTTTCTGGCACCTGCTGCATACTCGCCCGCCTAGCGGCCCCCGCTTTGAAGTCACCTGGCCCAGGACTCCGGAAAGTAATGACAAAAGACCTAAACTCCAAGTCCGGTTTTCACGATAGTTTGTTTTTTCTTGCTGGCTGTGCTGCGACGACACCCCCCTCCCCCCGTTTCTACACACCAATTCTCCGTCGGGGGAAGAGCGACACACACCTTCTCTCGGCTCTATTATTATTCATTAAAGTGGACTTTTGAATTTTCATTATTAATCTTCGCGTATTCTTGTATATTCACTGTATCATTTAGAAATGCTTTCGTGCTTCCTCGTCGTCGTAATAATAAGCTGAGATTGTCGTGAGACGCATGTCTAGTTGTTGCGAAACGAGCCCCCCCCCTCAGCAGTCAGCACCGCCTGTCTTGGACTGTGAACACGTCGCAGCAGGGAGGGCTGGGGCTGTTACGAGCGTTTGAGTCACACTACGCACGCGTAGCCATTTCATAACAAGAGTAACTAACACGAGTACTCGTAGCGCTGAAAAGGGAAAAGGAGCGAAACAGAAAGGGCCGGCAGAAGTGCTTCCGGAATGGACTACCAAGTTAGACAGCCAAGTACGAAATACGCCGTCAAAAACAAGGTGAAACTGCTCTTGAGTCCCTCCTGAGCTTAACTTATTTCTTATCTGTGCTCAACCCACCTCGTGCAACTCTTTACCGCCGGACTAGGCCCCTAATACAGTGAGACAGTAATTTTGTTTGAAGCTGTGTATTCGTAAAGGGCCAAGGCAGGACAAGGGGAAAAGAAAGCTAAACCAGTTTGTGAAGGGGAGGGGGCGTGGTGTAACTGAAGCACGACATGGGTGTGTGCTTGTCATGGGTTAGGGAATGAGACAGAGATGCGAGATGGCCAGCCTGACTAGGTACCGATGCAAGGCAGTATCTTCGAAAGAGCAAAATTATTCGCATGCGCACACTTGGAGAGTGACGACAATGAGGTTTGCCATGCCCAATCACTGTGCTTGCAAACCTCCAGCTTGGTCCATGCAACTACCAGTAATTGATCCCCGTCGACGCCGTCGGCAAGCCGATCCGCAATACGGTGGTGATAATGCAAGATGCCACTAGTATTGATAAGCCATCCATGCACCTCTGCCAAGAGGGACTCGAGCCGCGTCGGTTTATTAGGGAGGCACATTTGATAACCGCCAACACCGCTAGGCCCACCAGCTGCGCCAGCATGGGCCCCAAAGACGCCGTATCGGACTTGTTCCAGCACCTCAGACAAGCCTTACTCTTAAGTATTTTCAGAGCGCCAGTCGGAGACCCATTGCGACGGTTACACGCGGGACGGTCCATATAATGCTTTCCCGTTATCAAGTCATTACCTCGTCATGTAAATTTTCAAGCCCTCACGGAGGAGAATGAGATCAACTGCCGATTGTCTCTGGGCATAGAGGATAGATTCTGTGGGAGGCGCATTGTTTCACACTTACTTTGCGTGGTGTGACCTCGACAGCCCGCCACCGTATGAACCAGGCAACCAGGGCATAACCGCAACAACAAATAAAAATGTTCCACGTGATGCGTGCCGGGCGTTCCAGGCGTCTTCTAGCCCGCCACTCCGCACGCCCCCTTATCATCAAATCTCACACCCCCTTGTCCAACATTCTTTTTTTTCCCGTGTCATCGACAATAGGAAGCATATTATTAGCAAACATGGGACCGCGGGTTCGCTGCCCATACAAATTACTCCCCCGGAGCGCCGAAGCTAGGCCACGTACTGCTCACGGCGTTGTCGGAGATCCTGGGGGCGCGTGGCTTGAATCCTGGCTTCTACGTATACCAGTACAGCCTCCAACCCAAGTTTAATTTTGCGGAGTTGCCAGGGCTGCTTTCGTGGGCTTATCTCTTGCTGTGCTCTGCGAGCTTGGCGTACGAAGTACAGATAGATAGTAAAAGGCAAACTCTGGCGGCGCAAGCTAATGACAGGTTTGGCATGCGGCAATCTGTGTACTAATAATACTGGGTGAATGGAAGCACTAGAAGACTAATTTATTGTGTAAAAGTCATAATGGCCTTTTTTTTGCTGGGCCGATAATGGGGCAACTTGTTGCAATGTCCGTCTTCTCCGGCCGGGTCGCCCGTCCGCGCCTCGTTCGCGCTCGCTCTTAGTCGGCGCCTACTCGAGCCAAGGAAAAGCCCACCCCCCCCGGATAATCGTGAGTCGTACACCAAAATAATATAAGAAACAAAAGCCCTCCCTCCCACCTAAACTCCTTCCTTCCTAATTTCCTTCTTCTTCATTGATACTCTAGTTACTTCGATCGTCGTGCCTGAGCTAAGATCTCATCTCGACTCGATTTGCCACTCGCGCTTTCACAACCACCAATAGCAAACGCACACCTTCGCAAACGCTCCAAGTCGCCTTCGGACCACCCTTCCGCGACCAAAACCCTCGACTCAACTTCACCCACCCACAACAAAGTGCTCGCTTGAGCCCATCAACCAACCTAGTTTATTTCGACACTTTCAAAACAAACAAAGAGTGCAATGCCCTCCGTCCCTGCACGCGGGCTTGCTCGCCTGCCCGTGCACCGGGCCCTTCCTACCATCATCTCATCCATTCGCGTCTCGTTGCCATCATGCGTTGACTTCACTGAGAAGAGCCTCTTCCCGGCCGCCCTTCAGCGCCGTTCCATCCACAAGTCTGAGCGCATGGCTATCAGCTCCTCGGACCGCCGCACCAGCACTGTCTCTGAGCTGTCAACCGTTGACCCTACCACTCAACCACCCAGCTCCGAGCCCAAAAGCGCTCCTCTGTCGGTTCTGCCACTGAGCATGATAGTCCGCTCCCTACTCACCACAGTCGTCTCGTCTTCTCCCATCCTCCTCCCACCATCGCTCCGCATCATGTCTCTCCTCGCCAACACTCACAACCCCATCCTCAACCCTGACAAGAATCCTCTGCTCCGCTTCTTCCTCAAAAAGACCTTTTACGCCCAGTTTTGTGCTGGTGAGAACCCCGCCGAGGTTCAGTCAACCATCGCTCGCCTCAAGAACATCGGCTTCAGCGGCGTCATTCTCGGTTACGCCAAAGAGGTTGTCCTGACGCAAGAGCAGGCGAAGTCCGTTGCCGCCGAGGACCAAGGAAAGGAGACTGCCGCCGACATTACCAACGAGATTGAGCCCTGGGCCCACGGTACCCTCGAGACTGTTGCCCTCGCCGAGCCTGGTGACTATGTTGCCCTCAAGTTCACTGGTGCCGGCCGCCTTGCTCTCTACCAGCTTTCGCAGAACCACGCTCCTTCCCCCTACCTGTTCAAGTCCATCGACGCTATCTGTGCCCTTGCTCAGCAGCGCAGTGTTCGTCTCCTTTTCGACGCTGAACAAGATGCTCTTCAGGATGGCATCGACAGCTGGACCATGACCTTTGCTCGCAAGTACAACACCTCTCCCGAGACTGCCACCGTCTATGGCACGTACCAGGCGTACAAGAAGAAGACTCCTGCTGTCATCTCTCGCCACCTAGCCGACGCTCAGGAAGGTGGTTTCAGCCTCGGTGTCAAGCTGGTTCGTGGCGCATATCTCGGATCTGATCCCCGCCAATGCTTCTGGGAGACTCAGCAGGGTACCGACGCCTGCTATAACAGCATCGCTGCTGGTGTCCTCACCCGCCAGTGGGGCCCCATGGTTGAGGGTAAGGGAGAGTTCCCCAACGCTCACATGGTTCTTGCTACCCACAACGTCGAATCTGTCCGCCGTGCCCGTGCCATCTGCGGTGCTGGTGGTGCCAAGTCCGGTATTGCTTTTGCTCAGCTTCAGGGCATGGCTGATGAGGTCAGCTGCGAGCTTGTCGAGGCTGACAGTGCTAACAAGGGCACTGAACTCCCCGTCTTCAAGTACCTCGTCTGGGGCACCACTGGCGAATGCATGAAGTACCTTCTGCGCCGTGCGAACGAGAACAAGGACGCTGTCGGCCGTACACGCAGCGGTCGTGATGCCATGTGGGCCGAACTTGTCCGCCGATGCAAGACTGCTGTCGGGCTTGTTTAAATGATACCAAAGGGGCCGCTGTTTTCTTATCGTTTTGCATACAACATGCGCACTATTGTCTATTGGCGTGTATCATAGCGTTGATTCTGTTTTGCATCCACTATGTTTTTCTGGAGTTTGGCTGGCAACCGGGTATTATCTGAAAAGGAAAATAGATAATAGATTAGCCCACATGTATTCGAGAATACAGATGATGAATGAGAAGAGATAATTATTACTTGTACCGTTCCTACCGATATCTGTGAAGGCCATTATGCAGTCTACACTCCTCGTAAAGCCATTGACCCAATCACCAAGCTTTCTATTTGCTGTCTCTTGGCTTGTGTGTCTTTCAGAGCTTCTAGCCAGCTGATGCCATTGAGCTTGTAGTATTTTCGGACCTTGGTCATGTCTGTGCAGGCCGCAATGTTTTCGTCGGTAACTGGCATGCTTCTGCCCTTTACGTTCTTATGTAGGTGCTTGGCTATTGAGTCAGATGCTACTGACTGTGGCTCTGCCTCCGTAGGAAATGTAATTTTGGCGATGAGAAGGTCCTTTGTGGTGGGGGAGATGCCGAAGCGGCGATAGGAATCCGCGATCTGTGGTGGGTTAGGAGCTGTGCGGAACAACGAAGAAGGGCGACAGGAAACAGGTTCCTCACATTCTTGGATGAGCTCAGAGACGCCACGGTCTCGGAATGGATGTTGGGGGTTTGCAGTGCGCCATTAACAGCCGCGTTGGCAGCTTTGAATATGGCAGAAAGGAGCTGTAATCTCGACACAACCTATTGCGGAGATCAAGAGATCAGCAGTCAGCCAACTTGAGGCTATAAATAAAGACTATGAAGAGTTAGGACATACGACGGAAGCATCAATGAATGCGTATTCAAAGTCTGTGTTGCGCGCCAAAAGCTGCTCATGCAGAAATGCGGCGTTTTCCACGTCTCGGAAGAGGGAAATGTGAACGGTGTAGGTGTCGGGCAGATGCTCGAGCTTGACGACTTCTAGCTCCATGACGAGGTTCTTGCCAGTCTGCGCAAGTGACTGGACGTGATTAGGCTGTCTGACTACGCGAAAAGACACAATTATGACGCTGCAAGACTGATGAGGCCTGGCTATCGATACGGTGAGGGGCAAATTTTCCCCTCGGTGCTTGCTAGCCTTGGCCTGACATCTTGCGTTGCGGGGTTTTATAGTGGGGGTCAAGGGCGAGGCTAGCTGCAAGCCTGAGATGTCGGAGCGCGGCAGGGAAATGTTCTAGAATCTTTTTGATAGAAGTCAGATAAGTAAAGGATACTAGTGTCCTAAACAGCGAAGAGTCTTGCTTTTGGACGAAGCTTGCGGGTTTATATGAAAACTCTTTGATTCATATGGACGTGTCATAAGCCATAATTAGGTACCACTCTCCGTTCCGTCAAGTGGCATCGCTGAAGCCAATTTCGGGAAGTTAAACCCGGTTCTCATACATTATGGAGCTCTAGATAAGCATGAGGATGATTTTTATCGATAATTAAAAAGTTTCTTACGCCCACCACCGGGGAGGCGGACAGCTGGAATTCGAAGCATCTGAACTCAAGCCGAAGAACAAAATGACAGGCAAAAATATATATATATAAAAGAAAGAAAAAAAAAAGAAATCGGAAAAGGTCCAATAAACATGGGCAGAGATCATCTTGATGAAGAACAAATACTTGTTGTGTGAAATGTGCTTGGCAACAACCTTTTCAGCTTTGCTCTATTGCTTCCTCGTACCATCGATGGGTCATCCGGCCTTGCAAATGCTAACGAGAGGACGGATGAGGCACTTACTATGATTGAATCCCATTCTTTATCGGCTTAGCCAGCTGCTACAACCACGGTAGAAAATGACTCACTGCTCGTTGACATTCGCTGCACGGCATGACGAGTAGACAGAGATGAAGCGTGCAAGCGTGTCAATGCCGGACATGGCGAGATAATATTCTGGCAGTCCATCACATCGGTTCTACGGCCGCCCCCTTAATAAAGCAAACAATTGTTCATTGGCCGAACCAGATGCAATGTTTACTTGTTGCTGGGTTTCTGGAACCTCTCTTCAGGCAAGTACTTGGCGCACGATACAAGTTACCTCTTCAACTGCGGCCGCTAAGTCGGCAACTAGGCAAAGTCCGTCACGCTACCGACTTGTCACTCGATTGAACTCTAATAAATGACGCCTGAGCAAGCCGCTGCCGTCAACGATTGATCGTCGATGCCGGTCACTCCGTGCGGGTTGGTCTGCAACGCCTCCCCGCTGCCACGTGTAGACAGGGCTGATTCTGGAAAGAAGACAAGCAAAACGCGCGAAAGATGAATCGAATAATAATTTGAACACATGCCGAGTTCTAGAAAGAGGAAAAGAGTAATTTTGGTAACTGCCCGGAATATTGTAAAGCCTGGCCACTGTGTAAGACGTTGTGATTGCATCCATACACGATAGCAGCACTGAGATTGATCTGCAAGGGGCCCCCGAGAACTTTGACCTCAGAATACTGATAGAAACCGAATTCAGGCACTAAAAGTTTTCTGGAGAACGGAAGACCCGGCGGTAACCCTCGTTTTAAAGCTATCTGGAGATTCGGGTCCATGCGGACGCCACAATTACGATGATCGACTAATTAGATAACGCCAAGTAGCTGGTGTAGTAACGCCAAAGCCAGAGCAGATGATGGGATGACCAGAAAAAAACAATTGGCCGGGGTACGCGCTGGAAGAGAAATGTAAAGGCACCACGACTTGGTCCAAGCTGCGATAAGGATCGTCGCGCTCCCCGTGGGATGGAATGGCCGACGGGGGGGGGGGGGACGATGACTTGAAGTAGTTGATGGAGTCAAGGGAGAGCAAGTATTATTATTTAAAGAGAGAGTCAAGCCTGATAGAATAATTGAAAAGCTTTTGCGTTATGTTGACGATTATAGCCCAGCACATGTTTGAACGTCTGAGTCGAAAGCCACATACAGATACAACTTGGTCACAGCTTCAAGCCAACAGGTGATACATGAACACCGATTGGATCACCCAGCCAATATCAGCCCGCACTTCATCTCTTTGGAATCATTGCCTTTTTTTTTTTTTTTACCTTGTCTGGTCTTGCCCGAGTGCCGGCCAGCGCCCCCTCCCAACAAATACAGCGGCCCACCACCCTGTGCTTCCGGCGCAGCTGCAGAGGAGCTCAGGGAGCTTCCACGCAGCCCTAGGCAGTTTTCGGCGGTCTCAGTGGACCCGACCCGCCCTTCAGGCCCCATCTACAGCGCCATTAGCAGGTGTCGCCTCGTGTCCTGCCACCCCCGCAAAGCGCCCGCAAACTGCCCGCAAAGACGCCGCCGCCCGCCATGGACACTGACTTTGATGGTGCCAATGCCCTCGACCTCGAGCCTCGTTCTAGCGTAGGCGTCGGCCCCAGTGATTCGTGCTTTCTCCCAACGTCAACGATTCAGCCAAACGGCTGCCACAGCCTTGCCGTCTCCAACACCCCCAAGACAGCCTCGTTCGCCCTCGACTCCTCGCTTCTTCCCCAGCTCGTCTGGCCCCCCGACCTCAATCCCTTTGCGAACCCTCGCCAGTCCTTTGATGGTGGTTGCACCCCCTCCTCTTGCCCGCCCGTCTCTCAACCGTGTGCGCCAGTTGCTGCCGGCGGTCTCATTCTCGACGCCCGTGCCGGCGCGCTCTTGCCCTCGCGCGAGTCCATTGCCTCGTCCGAGGCCAGCACCACCTCGTCGCACCACTTCAGCCTCGGGCCTTGCTTCAGCGCGAGGGGCTCCGAGAGCTCTGCGCTGACCTCGCCCGCCTCCGCTGGCAGCGCCATCTCCCCACGCTCCTGCGCACGACGCAGAAGCCAAAAGAGGCCGTCTACAATGTCTGCCCGGGCACCGGCGAAGCGGTCCGTCGAGCGCGGGGAAAGCAGCGGCGACGACAGCCCTGCGACGTCTGTGACAGGCAGCCAGAACGGCACCAAATCAAAGGTCCCTCGCGTAGAGCGCGGTGCAGAAGACTTCTCGTCTGTCATCAAGAATCGCCTCCAGTCTTATACACGCACTGGTCAGGCCTGCGACCGATGCAAGGTACGTTGCCGCTGCATGCAGGCTGTTGCAGCCTGCACTGCATTTCTTTGTCTCACCACATCCTCGGAACTTGTGCTAACGCGTTGCCTTTGTAGGTACGAAAGATTCGCTGCGATGCTCTTCCCGAAGGCTGCTCTCACTGCATTAATTTAAACCTCGACTGCTTCGTCACTGATAGAGTTTCTGGTCGTACCGAACGCCGTGGCTACATGCAAGAGCTCGAACGAGATAAAAATGGCATGGTATCACACATTCGGCAGCTTGAAAAGCTCTTGCTGGAGAATGGAGTCCAAGTACGACCCTGGTATGAAGAAAAGTCTACCCCCGATGCCGCCGACACCTCCGAGCCGCCTTTCAAAGAGTCTCCGTCATCTGAATGGGCGCAGGTTGGGTCTCTATGGGTCAAAAACTTTACAAAAAAGTCGTCCTATTCTCCGCGATTCCCGCGCAGCAAGCTTGAGTCTCGCTCCGAGTCCAAAGGGACAGTTGCGGGGCGCACCGTTGCACCACTAAATTCGATGCGAGGCACCAAACTCACTTTTCTCGGCACCACGATTGACACCAGCTCATTCCCCAGTCCCGATGTTGATGAGCCCGAAGATCCCACCGATACCACGCCACTTTACAACAAATCTTCTCATGCCTTTCTTCAAACCACAGCCGGCGTCAATCCTCTTGTGCAGGTCGAACTTCCCTCCCGGCAAGAAGCCCTCATGTACGCTGAATGGTATTTTATGACAATGGGTGTCTTCATTCCCGTCCTGCATAAGCCAACGTTCATGGCACTGCTTGCGCGAATGTATGATGAACCGGACTTTCAACCCACTGCCGCGCAGGTGGCACAGGTACACATGGTCTTTGCCACGATACTTTTCCAATATGGCGTCCGAAATTGGCAGCAAGCAGATCAGTGCTATCACCTCAACAACCTTTCCAACAAGCACTTCCACTTTGCCGTTTCCAAGTGGCACCAGCTGCTTTTATCAAGAGATCTTGAAGCTGTGCAAGCTTTAGCTCTGATGGCAGCTCACGTTCGACAGTTTCCTAAGCTGGGCTGCGGATCGTTTGTTGCGCATGCGGTGCTGCAGCGGGCCATTGACTTCAACCTGCATCGAAATCTCCAGCCGGAAGGCGAAAAGACAAACCTCACCAACGAGATTCGCAAAAGACTGTGGTGGAGCATTCTCATGACCGTTGTCGCCATTACTGGCCGTCGAGGATACCCTGTTCCCATTGCTGTCGAAGAAATTGATGCCGATTTTCCTGAGCCGATCGCAGATGAGTTGCTTACCGAAGAAGGCGTCGATACAACACGAACTCTCCCTTGTCCATTTGAGGCTGCTATCGCGGGCTTCAAGATCACCCCGATTTTCATGGAAGTCTTTTCAAATATCCACAGCGTTCGAGGCGACCCTGATAGCTATCTTTCTGTTGTTGAAGCCCTAGAAGAGCAACTTGAGCAATGGGAATCCGATCTACCCGAGTCACTCAAATTATCCGAGGACGCAGCTTTGGATATCCAAATGCTGGCACCGCTATTCATGCGCACGTACGTGCTCGAAGTTCGTTTATCTCTGCGCCACCCCGGCGTGGCCATGACAACAGACAAGCAAGTCATTGCAGACAATACGCGCATATGTGCTGAGATTGGACGGGAATTTCTTCACGTCGCGCAAATGATTCAGCAACTCAAGTGCTTGGATACCACGTGGTACACGGTCTCGTTTGCCTCTGCATGCATCTTTGCCATGTTGGTTGCCCAGTGGGAGAAGAGATTCGAAACAACAGAGGAAGACTTTGCCTCCCTGCAAAGAGACATGTCTAGCTGGATGTCCATCTTGGACGACATTGGTGAGATTCTTGGTACGTGAAGTCTGATGGCCCTCTTGAATGCAGCTAACATTCTTTAAAAGGCGCAAAAACGAGTATTGCAGATGAAATTCGGCGAATCATGGAACGAACACTCGGCTGGATTCGACATGATATGGACCACAGAGATGACAATAGGACGCCACACGCAAAGTCGGCCTCTGGCAAGGGCAAGCAATTGCCCAAGTCTCAGGTAAAGGGGCGGCGTCGCTCTGATTCTCTTCCAAGGAAGCAATCGCAGAAGCCAACGCAACCACAACTTGGGGACGTCCCGCATGTCGCTCCACAGGCTGCCCAACACGTTCAACCGCAGGCAATGGCCCTTGCACCAATCGTCACCCAAATACCAGCTGCTGGTGTGAGCGCCACAAACGCAGATGCACCAAACAACGGCTACTATCGCGAGCAAGCGATGCCCACGCAGCCAAACTACCAACCCATGGCATATGGTGCGGCTCATCAGCAGACCATGAGCCCCGACGGCTACCAGGCTGATGCGTCGATGCTGTATAGCAACCCAGCAACGAGCGTCGCACCGATGGCGGATTCTTCAGTTTCCGATAATCCTTTGATTGCATTTGCATCGCAGGCGACCCAAGACATGCCGCCCAGTGCCGAGGCTGATTACATGTGGACTGGTCGCGGGAGCTCTTGGCAGGACTGGACGGCCGCAATCGCAGACAGGAATGAACGCTACAGCGCGAGTGCTTTGTTGACGCTGGGAGGCGGCGCGATGCCGCCCCAGAACAACCAGCCGATAGACTCGGCATTCATTATGAGTCACGGCAACTCATTGGAGCAGCAAGCGGGCGGTATTCAAGCGGCCCAGCCTGGACAGACGTGGCCGATCATGATGTTTGACAATAATAACAACCCTGCAGCGTCGGGATAGCCGTGAAGGGGTATTTCAGGCGCGAAGGCGATGACGATTTTGACTCAAACACTGTACGATTTTCGATATCTCGCAGCTTGGATAGATGGCGTGTGTGGGCATGCGAGACTCTTTGGGTTCATTTTATGGGGATTATTAATCTTTTTTTTTCTGGATGGCGCATCTGATTCGGGAGGGACTGATGGAACGGCGCTCATCAAGATACCACTGCTTACAATGTACGGAGTACATGATAGATAATACACTGACGTTTGATATGTTACGATGGGGCATTGCATCTCTCCACCGCAATAAGTGACTATGCACTCCACTGATGGCAATGTTTGGCTTGTGCTGCTACGATTTATTGGGGAGCGATGCTGTGGACGTACCGACGACAATGCCCGTGTTGCCCGTGTCTGCCACCAAGGATGGCTTGTGTTCCCACTCGGGCTTGCAGGGTCTTGGGTCAAATGTTTTAGAGATGCCTGCGCATCTCTTTCAGCTGCCCCCCGGCCAATGAAGCAGCAGCTGTTGATAATAATGCAATCTAAAATCATGCAGCTCAGCTCAGCTCTGCTGCAGCGGCCACCACCACACTACTCCGTACGTGGCACCTGGAACATCGTGTCCGGCAGGGGGATCCAAAGGCCGTCCGTGATGTCCCCTTCTGTCTTTCAACTATTGAAGTGCACTAATGCAAGCACGCCCCAGCCGGGGCTGCGGGTTTTGGAGGGGGCCCTGTTCCGCATCTCGGTCTACATGCGGGAGGGGAGGGCAGGGCAGATGAAGAGAAACAGACGAGTGCCAAGTAGTACGAGGTGTTGCTGGCGAGCAGAGGTGGTCTCGGGTCTGGAGGTGTACACATTACGATGCTGGCAATACCCCCGGTACAGCGATGCAAGTTATACGAATATGTGGTCAGTCTAATCTGTACACGGGCCGGCACCCGCGGCACAGGCAATCCTCACAAGCAGAGGGAGCTGGCCTCTACGAGAGCTCACCTTTCTTCCTCTTTACTGAATCGAATTGTTTTCCAAGCCCCGACTATTGAAGCGAGCAGCATGGCACAACCGATCCCGCAGCCCAAGGGCCTGCCGCTCGTGGGAAACCTGTTTAACGTCAAGGCCAGCAACACGTGGACGTCGCTCAAGACGCTGGCGGAGGAGCATGGCGAAATCTTCCAGATCAAAGTGCTTGGGCGGACAATTGTGTTTGTGGCGGGTGCGGCGCTGGCCGAGGAGCTGTGCGACGAGAAGCGCTTCCGCAAGTACGTTGGCGGGCCCGTCGTCGAGATCCGCGCCGCCGTCCATGACGCCCTCTTCACGGCCTACGATAACGAGGCCAGCTGGGGCATCGCGCACCGCATCATCGCGCCGCACCTCACGCCCGGTGCGCTGGCGCAGTGGCACGATGAGATGTGCGCCACGGCGGAGGAGATGATGGACGGCTGGGTCAGAGGAGGCGGAGGAGGCGGCGTGGTGATTTCGCCATTTGAGCAACTCGCGCGGCTGAACCTCGAAACGACGACGCTGACGCTCTACGGCAAGAAGCTGGGCGGGCTGACGGGGCCGGAGCACCCGATGCTGCAAGCCATGGAGGACTCGACGGCCGAGGCGGTGATGCGGCCGACGCGGCTGCCCATTGTCAACACGCTGCTGTACGGCCGCAAGTTTAGCCGTGCCATCGCGGTGATGCGCGAGTACGCGGCCGACGTGGTGCAGTACAGGCGGGACAACCCGACCGACCGCCAGGACTTGCTCGCGGCGATGCTGACCGCCAGCGACCCCGTCACCGGCACGGCGCTGACCGACTCTCACGTCATTGACGAGGTGGTGTCGATGCCCATCGGCAGCAGCACGGCGCCGTGCCTGCTCACCATGGCGCTGTACCTGCTCCTGCGAACCCCGTCGGCCGCGCGGCGCGCCCGCGACGAGATTGACGCCGTGACGGGCGGCGCGGCGGCGCCGATTGAGCACGCGCACGTCGCTCGGCTCGAGTACGTCGGCGCCATCGTCCACGAGGCGCTGCGGCTGTCCTTTGCGGCGCCGGGCTTCAACATTGAGCCCGTGCCGTCGGCGGACAAGGCGCCCGTGCTGCTCGCGGGCGGCAAGTACCAGGTCGCGCACGACCAGGCCATGATCCTCGTCATGGCTGGCATCAACCGCGACCCGGCCGTCTTTGAAGACCCCCTCGCGTTTCGCCCGGAGCGCATGCTCGGTGAGGCGTTTGACAAGCTGCCGGCGGGGGCAAAGAAGTGGTTCGGCAACGGCAAGAGGGAGTGCATCGGGAAAGAGTATGCGTGGCACTGGAGCGTGCTAGTGCTGGCGATGATGCTGCAGAAGATTGACTTTGAGGCGGTGGATGCAGGATACGTGCTGGAGAGGGACGGCTGGTTCAACTACAGGCCGGTTGCATTCAAGGTCAAGGTCAAGGCGAGAGCTTAAGCTTGCGTGGGCGTGGAGTAGTAGAGGTGGGATTTGGGTGCGTTGAACGTAGAGAGAAGGCGATATAGCAACAACACATTGGATACGAGACAAATAATAAGTACTCAGAGAATGCTAATTAATTATTGATTACTAACAGGACTTATTTCATTTTAACATTGACTGTCGTAAATTGCCAGTATGTTTCCAGTACGGAGTACTTGGCTGTGATACGACGACGCCTGGCGGTTCAGCCGAGATTATTCCGCCGTAAGCTAACCCAATTTATCACGTCGCGAAGCAGGCAAACGACCCAGCGAGCCATCGTCCAAAAGGACTACAGATAAAGCTTCAAGACGACTCTTCACTGACCGATATCGCTTTCGCGGACATTAAACTTCGACTACACAGCCCATTTAGATATAAAAGCCGCAATGGGCAAGAGGAGACGCGGCCATACCGATGTCGAGGAGCTGCTGGCTCGGCCATGGTGCTACTACTGTACGATCCTCCAACCCTTGATTATTTGCGCCCACTCTGGTTGAGAGAACAATCAACTATTGACGGCATCTTTTGTTTGCTGACTGACGCTGGTGATAACTCTCAGGCGAACGCGACTTTGAAGATTTGAAGCTCCTCATCTCCCACCAAAAAGCGAAACATTTCAAGTGCGAGCGATGCGGTCGCCGATTAAACACAGCCGGAGGTTCGTCGAACCCCTTTGCTCCTCCTCTGCCGTCCTAGGAAAGAACGCGACGAAGATTTCAGGAAGCAGAGAAACAAGAAGAAGAAAGAAAACCCTGCTAACACGAGGCCCGCGCCCTCAGGTCTCTCCGTCCACATGAACCAAGTGCACAAGGAAACCGTCAGCCAGGTCGAAAACGCGCTGCCGAACCGACAAGGCCTCGACGTCGAGATTTTCGGCATGGAGGGCGTGCCGCAAGACATTCTCGAACAGCACCGCACGCGCATCATCCAAAACTTTTACCAGGCTCAGGAGAGCCGCCGCCTCGCGACCGGCAACCCGCTGCCAGGCCAGTCCCTCCACGGCGCGCGCAAAAAGATTCGCTATGAGACGGCCGAGGAGCTTCTCCGGCGCCTCGCCGAGTGGCGCGCGCATAAAAAGGCCGGCACGCTGCCGCCCACCATCGTCGACAATGCCGTCGCGAAGCAACATGTGCGTCCTCCTTTCCCCCCCTCCTCTTTCTTTACAACTTCAGCCCCCACACTCCCCGCTAGATGACTGACGCTTACTTGTTAAACTCTAGGTATACGCTGAAGGACTGCCGCAGCGACACGCTGTGGGTGATGACATTGATCAGCTGATTCGGTCGGCCGCCGAGCCGGAGAGGAGCAAAAAGGAAAAGGACGGCAAAAAGTCGCGGCTGGTGTACGACGACGCAGAGGTCAGCCCGGAAGAGAGAATGTCGCAGCTACCGCGGTATGCGTACCAACCTGCCATTGCGGCATGAGTGGTGGGCAGAAGCAGAGGAATTGTGCTTGGGATAGTCAAAGCTAACGAGTCACACTTGACAATGACAAGACCCTGCGGCCGCATGACAATGGGATATTTATCTTGGGATCTGGAGTTTTCATATTTTGGGATATAGGACTCTTGTTCATGAGAAGCGAGCCTATTGTACAATAACAAAATCGACAAAAACAATCGCGTCAACATATCCGTCACACATTTGGCACGCTTCTTACTTGAATCTAACAAAAGCTAGCACAATGGTGGCAACGGCACAGGAGCTATACGAACAAGTACATTGCCATAAATACCCTCCCAACTCTTTATAAAGACGTAGAAATGGCTATATATCCCACAGCCTAGAAGGTACTGCCCGAGGCGCATTTTTTAACAAGATCAAACAGGCTCTGATCATCCGAGCATTATACAGTAATCAGCGTCGTGGACCAAATTCCCGCGTCAGTCTTGACTTTTCGCCCGTGTTGCGCCATACAAAGCTCGCCCTCGTTTTCGTCATTTTCTATTATTTTTCGTTGCTTCCGACATCCCCTTCATTACTGGGCAGCATGAAAATCGTCCGTGCTCATTGCGTACAGTGCGTTGTATTCAAAACACAAGCTTGTGCTAAGCCAGCTCCCTTCTATGAGGCAGATGCGCTTAGAGCTGTTCGTAATGCCAACGCGGTCGTCTACCAACACCTCTCCTCAACTCGACAGCGACTATTTGGGCAGAGCGTTCTTACCGGCAGCCTTGCTTTTGGCAAGAGCACCAGAGAGACCAAACTGCGAGCCAATGCCGTTAATACGGTGAGTGGCATTGAGGTTTTTGACAACGAGGATCTGGAAGCAGGTGGCGGAACCCTGTCGAGAGGCAATAACGGACCAGGCGAGGAAGAGCTCCCAGATCTATATAAAAGTTAGTGACGATTGGATTGCAAATCGAAAGGGTACGTCAACATACTCTGTACCAGCGCTGACCATACTTGGCGGTAATTTCGGCGCCGTTGCCAACCCAGTTGCGGTACCATCTCCATAGAGTAGCAGAGTAGTGGACGCCAACAGTGTCGACGCTGTGAAGGGTTAGCTTGCCCGGCTGACCGAGGTGAAGAAGTGGCTACGTTGACATACCTCTTGATCTCGAAGCCAGCGCTCTCGAGAGATCGGACATAGTTCCAGAGGGGAGTAGAAGCATCGGCACCACGGAAAATGTACTTGTTCAAGTATAGACCCCAGATGAAATCCTCGTACTGCCAAGCCTGGCGAAGACCGGACAGCTGAACGTACATGAGACCATCATCTTCGAGCATGTCGTTGCATTGGCGGAAGAAACCAGTGAGCTTGCGGATACCGACGTGCTCGCCCATCTCGAGTTGGGAGATTTTGTTGTACTTGACCTTGGGAGCGTCGCGGTAGTCCATGCAGAGGATGCGAGACTGCTCCTCGGGGATACCGGCCTTGCGCAAAACATCGTTGCCCCAAGCGGCACCGTTCTCAGCGATAGTGATACCGGTGACCTTGGCGCCGTAGTTGAGACTGGCAAACTTGGCGAGGGTACCCCAGCCGGAGCCAATATCGAGCATGGTTTCACCCTCCTTGAGCTCGAGCTTCTCGCAGACGATGGCCATTTTGTTGTCCTGGAGCTCCTCGAGAGTCTCCTCGCGAGTAGGGTCCGAGATGATGCCGGAGGTGTAGATCATGCGGGGACCGAGAAACCAAGCGTAGTGGTCGTTGCCATTGTCATAGTTGGGGCGAATCTGCTCCATATCTTGGTCCTTGGTGTGGAAGAGCACGTCGGGGCCAAAGGTGCCGAAGATGAACTTGAAGAGATCCAAGGTGAAGCTAAAGTTGGACCAGTCGTGGCGGTACTCGAGGACGTCGAGGATATCGCCGTTGGCATCAACCTTGCCGTCGACGTACATCTCGGAGAAGGTCTGGATGGGGATCTTGGAGCGGCCGCTCCACTTGGCCTTGTGGGCGGCATCCTTGAAAGTGATGTAGGACTCGACGGGACGGCCGGGGAGCTTAGCGTGCTCGTTGATGCGAGGGCTGAAGGCGGACTTGAAGGACCAGTAGGCGATGAGGACGGGGAGGAGGGTGATTAAGCCAAACAAGATTTTGGTTTTGATGCCACCGCCAATGAGACGGGCCAGGAACCAGGGGACGCCAATTATCAAACCGACGAGGACTATGTTGGAGAAGCTATCATTTCCAGCACCTTCAGCGGGCAGCGGGGCATTGTGAATCGTTGGGAACTAGTTGCGAGGGTGACGTTAGCAAACAAACAGATTCGAAGACTAGGAATGATGCCTGTCCGTGCAATTGAGCCGTTGACAAAGGAAGAGGACGGAATTCGCCATGCGGCGTGTGCGGCGACGGCGGGAGAAGCTGCTGGGAGGAGGGGGCCAAAATTCCACGTGGGTAAAGGAGCTCACATCGGTAACGGGAACACCGCAGTCCTGAGCCTCGAAGGACGAAGGGGACTGCTTAGGTGTCTTGATGTAGTTGATATTCTCCTCAAGATGAGGAGTATTGGACGCCATGGCTGTAGGAATTGACGATGGGCGAAGCAAAGGCAGGACGTCTGAGGGAGGAAGAGGAAAGAAACAACAGGAGGCGAGACAAATTTAGGTAGGCAGGCACAGGTACGGAGCCGGGAGCTGTAGGTGAGGGAGAGGGCCGGGCTAGCAAGAAAGGTTAAGGTAGGTACCTAGCACTGCACATTGCTTGCAAGTGGTACCTGACATCTGGCCTCGCTTTTTTTCTGGTGGCAGACGCAAATCCACTCACACGCCTTGGCTGCTTTTGTGATATTCCTGCCGCGTGGCGTGGTGCTGGACCCTATTAACAGACCATCAAGCTTTGCTAGGCATGTCTAGATCCTTTGGACCACTTCCTCAGATGCGATACCGAGTTGCGCCAGTATGCCCCTACTAACGCGCCCCTGGCCTGCATTGTGGTTCCCTCACTGCCCTGGAGGCTGAGACCTCCAGGGGACCAAGTTGGTTGACCTGGGGCTCCGCCGCCAGTAAAATGCCAAAAGAGCATGCACACCGCTGCTCGGGCCTGTCTGTTGCCTAATTATAATGAGGTCGAACCTGGTGCAATAATAAGAACAGGAAACTTGACAGGGTGGCAACTGAGAGACTCCGGCTCCCGAGGGGGCCACACTATTTGTAAACTAAATTCGTCGAAATTGTCAACCAAGGGTTAACATCCATCTATCGTAGTACGGGCCTTGACTATGTACACGCCAGTCGCGAGAGGGTAGCCTTGGCCTCCTTTATTAAGGCTATCAAAGCGCTTCGTAAGGTCTAATTCTATGGTAAAGTCATCGTGATCGCTTGGAAGACACGGTATAGCGCGCACAAGTCACGGTAGGGCGCGGACACGCGACGTGCTCATTTAGTCCAACAGCCACCAGCCTCATTTTGGTTTACAATATCGATCCTCCCGAGGGCCTTTTCCACGCCTTCGACGGCTGCCTATGGAGCAACTGGGCACCTGGGGTAGCTACAAGTGTGCCTAGGTAATTACGAGTTATGGGGTTTGGTGGTGATTGCTCCGAATGACCTCGTGCCCACCGTAATTACTGGTATATACCTTTATTAGTAGATACCTGTCCGGAGGTATTTGAGAGGCGAGTTGGCGAGTTCCAGTAAAGACAAATACTTCCATGTGTCGCACATGCGATCGGTAAGCCAAGGGATATCAAATTGGCCCTGCGTCTGCTGTTACTGATAATACAGTGCTGGCTATGTCATTACTCATGAGTCATGACCTCTTATGTTGCGATGGCTCGATGAATGATGGCAGCCTGGCTTCGCTTGGTTCCATCCCTATGTCCCGGAACTTCTTTCATCACAATAGCGAACAAGTTACACACTCAGACAGTCAGTTGCGATGAACTCTTGTAAGCAATCCAATTGAGCGAGGGCTCGCAGCAGGGGTATGTACCTACCGCTTCCTAAAGTCCCCAATTTAGACAAGATTCTCACGATGCTGGGTAGCGTGCCACCAACCAGGCAATAGGCTCTTTGGAGCCGCTAGTACAGCAGTTGATTTCTTGTCTTGTCATGATAGCGTACTGCGGCATACCCAACACTGCAAGTAAGAGCCTGGACCCCGTACAATGCAAACAAGCTGGTCAAAATTTTGTCCAGCGTACCAACACGAAGACCTTGACGTCCGTATTTCACCGCTCGTGTCTATGTTGGCCCGCGTCGCGAATTCGGCCCCAAAAGATGTCGAGGGTCAGCTTAAGGCGCATCTCCTGCTCTCTGGGCAGGACCAGACGCAAGCTTTAAATAAGTGGCGAGCCGTCACAAAACAGACTGGTGAATATGAGCATAGAATAGTGTCGCCCAAGCTACAGAAGTCCTTGGCCAGCCTGATCTCTGAGTTATCCGATCGCGATCCGCGCCAGCTCGTCGACAATGTGGGATATGGGTGCGCAGCTAGCCTTTCAAACTGCTTGTCAGCGCTGATGGTTCTCAGCGGATTCGAAGCCCATCAAAGTCTTACTGGCTCACCCAGAATAACCTCAATCACTGAGCAGCTACGAGATAGGGAAGGGCACCCACAGATGGCCGATGAGGAGAAGAGATGTGATCGATTAGATCACTGCATCCCGACGATGCCACGCGAGGCTAGTTTCGATACCTCAACCAAAGTTATTCATTTGCCGTTAGTGTTTTCTGGATTATCTCGAGATGGCCCTTCGGCACTCTCTCGGATCCAGACTATCGGAAGATGGCGTAGAACTCAACCTGGAGCGCTGCCCAATAATTGTATGGGACTATTGCCATTGGCCAAATTATATTCCTCCATTATACTGCTCCTGCGGTTGGGTGCCATTGCTTCGCCATCGTGTAGTCCAACCACTCAATCTCTCCAGGTTTGAACAACCGTATGTAGTTCAGCCTGCCCAAAATAGCCGCACCGCCAAAGCCTCGGAAAGCATAGGAACCTTGAGAAATCTGCCCGATTATCTGTCGCATCTGCCTCGTCTGCACATCTCGGTACCGTCTCGGAACCTAGAAACCTTTGTATTGTCATGAAAGGTGGAAGACCGACCACAAGATTGCGGACAGGCTAGTCTGGCTGTTGTCTAAGCAGATGTTTTGTACTGCTAACTATGCTCGGAGGTGCGTATCCAGTAGTAACGTATTCTCATGGCCCTCAGCCAAGAGACAGAAGTATTCACACGCATTGTCGGCAAGGACCAAAGTCTCAACAGGCTGTCTACTGCCTTTCATGTAGCCACATGTACCTCACACAGACAGATCATGCCCCTACCAGAAAACTTGCCAAAGCAGACACATGGTTTTTATCATTTGTCCGCAGTGCTCTATACTAGTAATACCACCCCGCGTGACGAGCAAACTTTGACATCTAGTACACGTGGGCAATTGGTACACATAATCAGCAGAGAGCAGAGCTCGAGCCTGCCGTTTGAGGGCAAGCCGCCTCAAACGTTTGTAAGTCGCAACAAGTGTGCTTTTTTTCACCGTTCTTTTAAGCCGACTACGTTCCTGTTTGAGAGCATCGTTCGACCATACTGGTAGTACTGTATCTGCTTAGCAAGGAGCTCATCCACGAATAGCTGCACGTGCTGGCACAAAGCCTTTGTTGACTTAGCTGGAGTATACGCGCAAGGGCGTACCAGTAAGGTTCTGAATTAATAAATTCCCAAACTCAGAATAATAATAAGGGTAGGGAATAATCTCCCTGCAAAACAAGGGGCGCAAGTGTTATCGCGTGGTGGGCCAGGCCCCGGTGGCCTGTTGTCGGGGCAACTACGTGCAAGCTAACAACAAAGACAAAGGACGTCACTAAGAACTGAGGTGCATGAATCTGCAGTTCTTTTCCATCCGATTGCTGTGTACGAGCTCGATTATTTTTGGGTTTGGCTCTTCATTTGCGATATTTCTTCTCTTGTTTTCTCGCCTGCCATATCAGCCTTCCTCAACGCGCTTCTATTCTCCGATGCTTGCAGACTTGCTCGATTAGCAAACACTGCACACCGCGAGCTGGTGTATACCACTTTCCTTTATCACGTCATTAAGAACACTACCAGCCTTATCAACTCGCTATTTCGAGCCTGAAGTTCTACTACACCGCATAAAACATTTGCCAAAGAAGATTTCAAGTTCGAACTAGCGCGCGAGCGAACCACCATGACTGATGCGCAGTCATCTATTACCGTCGCGAGTGAGTTGCTGCTGCTCTGGTCCAAACATGGAAGCATTCCAATGCTAATGACCCCCCAGTTCGCGTTCGACCGTTTACAATTCGAGAAGCCGCACAAGTGTAACGTAATTAGTGCAAGCCACCCCAGCCGCCACTAACAGCCCTCTAGTCATCGAGTCGAGGACAACACACTTTTTCTTGGCGATGGCTCTCTTGCCGGAACGCCAGCCCCCAAGCTGCACCAGCGCGGCATTCGAAATGTCATAAAGGTTATGGACGAACGTTGCCTGTAAGTCTCCCTGCTTCGGAAGTGCGGTCCCCGACTGACGTCTGGGAAAGGGTTTTCGATCCGCCCGAGGATAGCCCCGTGCACAAATTCTCGCGATCAGTTGTCCCCGGCTCGAAGAAGGTCAAAGATCAAATTTTCGCATTTGACCGTGTCTTTGACGAAAACACTACACAGTCAGATGTCTACGAGGGCACAACAAAAAGCCTCCTTGACAGTGTCCTGGATGGCTACAACGCCACTGTTTTTGCTTACGGCGCCACGGGCTGCGGAAAGACACACACCATTACGGGCACACCGCAATCGCCAGGAATCATTTTCCTAACGATGCAAGAACTTTTCGAAAAGATTGAAGAGCGCAGCCAGGACAAGACTACCGAAGTCAGCCTGAGTTACCTGGAAATCTACAACGAAACTATTCGTGACTTGCTTGTTCCAGGTGGCACCAAAGCTGGACTGACTCTACGCGAAGACAGCAACCAAGCAGTCACTGTTGCTGGCCTGACAAGCCACCACCCCAAAGATGTGCAGGAAGTCATGGACATGATTGTTCAAGGAAACGAATACCGCACAGTATCACCGACACAAGCCAACGCCACTTCTTCTCGATCTCATGCTGTTTTGCAAGTCAACATTGCTCAGAAAGACCGAAATGCGGACCTCAACGAACCTCACACAATGGCAACACTCAGCATTATTGATCTCGCAGGCTCGGAGCGAGCCTCTGTGACAAAGAATCGAGGCGAACGTCTTACCGAAGGTGCCAATATCAACAAATCGCTTCTCGCGTTGGGCAGTTGCATCAATGCACTTTGCGACCGTCGACAGCGTGCGCACGTCCCATATCGCAACAGCAAGCTCACGCGTTTGCTGAAATTCTCGCTTGGTGGCAATTGCAAAACCGTCATGATTGTTTGCGTTTCTCCTTCTAGCGCCCATTTTGATGAGACTCAAAACACACTCCGCTACGCGAACCGAGCCAAGAACATCCAGACCAAAGTTACCCGAAATGTTTTCAATGTCAACCGCCATGTCAAAGACTTTTTGGTCAAAATTGATGAGCAAATGGCACTCATTACTGAGCTCAAGGCTCAACAAAAGGACGCCGAGAAAATCTCTTTCGCAAAGTTCCGGAAACAATACGACAAGAGAGACTCTGTGGCTAGAGAGGGAGTGCAACGTCTTCGCACAGCCTACGATAACGCCGCCGCTGATAGACATGAGCGTATCCAAAACATGAAAAGGCTTAAAGGCTTTGAGAGAAGAATCTCACTATTGAATGGCTGGGTTGCTGCTTTTGATGCAGTATGTGCGAAGAGGGCCGACGTTGGCCCAATGCCTGACAATCTCTCTGCTATTCGCAAAACCGCCCAGGGTATCCTCATTGAATTGGAGCATAGCCGCCAGCACATCCATCAGAAGCTCGAGCACTCAACCTGGGAGCGTCACATTGACACTGCATTGGCCCACAGCATCCAGCAGTTGCAAACCACCGAAGGCTCCGACACCGGAGAGGTTAATGACCTCCAGCGCGAAGCCGAATTGATCAAGGCAAATTTCAGCCGCGAAGCTTACCGCGAAGTTCTGGAACAAGAGAAGGTCGGCGATGCGGCAATGTTGCAAATGCTTCTGACTGCTCAATTCGAAATATTGGCCTCGCTCTCTGATATCTTGGCTATGGACGAGCAGAGCGCAGTGGCCCATGCAAAGGGAGTCTTTAGCAAATTGCTGCAAACGGGCTTCACTTCAGCAGCGCAAGTCGTTAGACCTGACGACTCCGCCTCCATAAGAGACTCCAGCTCTTTCTTGCAAAAAGGTTCGGTGAAGAAGAGTTACCTTTTTGGACAAGCCAAGCCGTTCGAGGCTCCAGCGTTGGCTGCTTCAGAACCGGATAATGTCATGACCAGTCCTCTTAAATGCTCACCGAGAAGGCGTAAGGTGCTTTCTTCGGCCAAAAAAGCTGTCGCATTCACACCTGTGAAGAAGAACAAAAAGAGCGGCGTGAGGTGGCGAGATGATGAAACAGAGGAGGGTACCCTCGCGGACTTTGAGAAGACGCCTAAGAATTTGAAGTCGCCCGACGGGCTATTGGAAGCGGCCCCTATCATCGAGCAGTCCACACAAGAGGCCATCGGCATGAGCCACGATCAGTCCACAGAGGATGAGTCAACCTTGGTTATCCCTGAGGCGACCAGTCTCAATTTTGCAAAGCCCAGTCGCTTCCAGGCGGGATTCCTCAGCAAGTCGTCTCGGCCTTCGATGCTGCCAAACGGATCACCATTACCCCAGCCACCCACGGTCAACCCTGGCTTGCCGTCAGGTCCCCCAGAAACCGCGAAAGGCTCACCTCTCAGAACCCTCGACGTCACTCGGAGTGGCAACATGTCGCCACCACCTTTGCCGCAGGGAACTAGAGACAGTCCTCGATGCTCGTTGCAGACCATCGTGGATGAAAATTGCCCACCGTCAGCTGCTGCCTCGGGGTCGGACTCCGACTCCAGCTTGCTTGACCAGCGCAAGCTTCGCAATGCGATGCACTCGGCCAAAAAGGAGCTGCCCCGTAGAGTGAGCGCCCTTGGCGCTGTAACCGCATCTAGCGCAAGACGCATATCTTCAGTCGGATCAACGACGGGAGATCGCGTGGGGACTCGTCCTAGCGTGTCGGGTTCTCTTGCTAGCTCAGCCAATGGTATATCACGACACCGTCGAGGAAGCTTGGAGCGGAAGCGAAATTCACCTATGTCGTGCTCACCTCCTCAGTGCAAGGATCGCAACCTTACTGCCTCTCAGGCGAGGCGGATGAATCTCGGCGGCAGTGTTCGCGTTGAGAATACGGCTAGCCCAAACAATCCAGCAGCCAACCAGACTCGCCGCGTCACTATCAGCGTCGGGCCGCCTGCTTCGGTACTCCGACGACAGGAAAGCAAAGGGAACATGGCCCTTCGATGAACCAAATCTTATGACCTTACGTGTTGATTTCGATTGCTTTTAGTACATTTTCATGCAGCAGACGAGCTCTAGTTATAGAGCTCGGGTTACAAACTGGCTGCCGGCGTTTGGACATTGTGTTCGAGGTGGAAGGAGCTAGAATATATACTTGCAGCCTCTCCATTGTATAACTTGTATAAACAAGACTGTAACTAAAAATTCGAGAACATTTCAGAAAAGCATCAATAAATTGCCGACAGTCTCAAGCTTCCGCAGGCGCGCTAATCACAGTGCTCCCGAACAAAATTCACACGGTGTTTCGGATGTGTCTCCACACAAACTTGCACGCAAAACCGGCATCATGACAGTGCTTCCGAGAGCTGCTTCATTAAGCGCGCTAGCAGCTGCAACACCAGCTTCTTTCAACTTGTACATATGGACGACGTAGCAGGGCGCGGGTCGCCACGCTACATTCGTAGTCGCATTGGCAACGCTTGTGACGGGTGCAAGGCGCGCAAAGTCAAATGCGACGGCAAGCTTCCTTGCGGCTACTGCGCAGGGCGGCAGCGCGGCGATGTTTGCCACTACTCGGCGCGACGCAGAAGGAATGCTAGCGCAACAACGCATGGCGCTCACAGAACGACGACGCCGCCCGGAACTATTGGGACAGGCACAGCATCACCGACTCCAGATGTGCAGCAGCGCGGGCCAAGTGCCGATAGCCGACAGGTGCAGCGTGAAGGAGACCAATTGGCGGGCCAACAGATCGTATCCGCGTCGCGCAATCGAGGCCAAACGCGGCCCGGACGCCAGTCTACGACTACAGAGGCATCTAGAAGGCCGGAAACCGGAAGTGATAGAAGGAGGAACAGCGATGCGACGCAACACCTACCCAACGAGGCCACGGAGGATGATACGGAAGTTCCGCGAGAAGCGCGGCTGTTGCGAGATGCACACGGCAAGCTCATCTTTATCGGAGACTGTGCACCTTTGTCCTTTTTTCAATCTGTCAGGCAGGTAGTCACTAGTCGAGTGAGCCAGCACGCATTCGCGCCTCAAACCAGCCGTTACTCCGTGCTGCAGAATGCGCCCGCGCACCCGCCTCGGCACGGCGGCGACGGCGGCACCTTGGGACAAACGGCCAGCGGCGCGCCGCAGGTACATCCCGGGGACGTGGCCGGGGCTGTGTCCGCGTACCTGTCCACGACTACGGGCATGATTGACTTGTTTGACAACTCGACGTTGCTCGAGGACTTGCTCCTCTGGGCCGACCAGCAGCAAATGCCCCGAGACGGCGCTTCCACTATCAAATATCTTGTGCTAGCCATCGGGCGGTTGATGGACGACGAAGCACTGGCACAGGAGTACTTTGAATACGCCAAAAACCAGGCCTACATAGACATGAGTGGCGATCTGAGCGCTGAGACTGTGCAGTCCTTTGTGCTTATCACAATGTACATGTTGTGCTCCTGCCAGATCAACGGTGCGTTTTTGTTCTTTGGTATTGCGGCGCGCGCCGCCTACTCCATTGGCGTTCACCGCACCGAGGTGAATGCGCGGTTCGGCCAGGCGATTCACCGGCAGCGCGATAACCTGTGGAAAAGTCTGCGCGCCGTCGACCTCTTTCTCAGCACATTCATGGGCCGCCCGCCCGCGACCTCAGATATCGACTGCACAGTGTCCTACCGCACACTGGACGATGACGGGAGCGAGGTCCTCGACCTGCTCAACGCGTCGGTGCAGATTCTGCTCATCACCGAATCCATTGTCATTGAAATCTACTCGCGGCGCAAAATCTCCTTACAGCTTACAGAAGGCATCTCGCTGCAGCTGAGGAGCTGGTCGGACCGCTGGCTCCAGCAGCTCAAGGATGTCATCACGCAACCCGGTGCTAGTGACAACGAGGCTCAGATAAGCGGCGCGTGTCAGGTACTCTCTACATATTACTACTCGGTCATGCTCGTATCGCGGCCGTTCCTCATGTATGAGCTGTATCGGAGGTTGTCGGACGCACCGCACGGCGCGGCGGCGAGAGGAGCCGCACTGCCGTCAGCAAAGACGAAGCTGGCGGATGCTTGCATCGACGCGGCCAGCCTGATGGTCGATCCGGTGCTTGACCTAATCGAGCAAAACGTGCTGAATCACCGCGCCCCCATGCTGGTCTCTTGGCTTTTCGCGGCGTCGCTGGTTCTCGGGGTTGGGCTGCTGGGCGGGTTCGGCAGGATCCTCGAAAAGTACACGCGCATGTCGATACAGACCTTGGACCACTTTGCGCAAACAGACGGCCACGCGGCGCAGTACAGCCTCATTGCCCAGTCGCTGCTCACGACGGCGCTAGAGGACCTCGAGCGCAGGGAGCTTCAAGAACGGATGCGCCGGACGGAGAGCTCGAGCCAGCTGTTTGGCCTCGTGCCGCACGATGCCCGCGCGTCGTTTGGTGGCAGCGGCAGCGGTAGCAGCGCAAACTCGCCGCGCGAAGCGGGCAGCCATCGCGCAGCCATGCTTCGCACGCCGGCGGCGGCGGGACGAGCGCAATCTCTCGGCTCGGTACCTCTATCGGGCAGGGCAGAGGGCAGGGCGTTTCGGGGCAATCTGGCCGCGTCGCCTATGTCGTGGCAGGCGCGCCGTAATAGCGATAGGCCCTCTGAACGAGACGGCCATTACGGGGCGGTGGCTGCTCCAGCGTCCCCTCGCATCGGGGACATTGACTCGGCGTTTCTGGGGCTGTCGGAGTCGATGCTGCATACACCCGACGCAGACTACTGGAGCCACTCGTTCGGAGTCAATCAAGGGGATGGCGGCGCTGGCTCAGCGGTCAATTTGTTTCCGTTATTAGACGCTGGTGGCGGTATTGATCTTGCGCATTATTTCTGATGCCTCCTCTGTCAGTGGAAGTTCCATGTAGCTTGATGGGCATCATCATCTATCTTGCGGCCTGAAAATAATTGCTGCGACTTGTATGATTCTTTTCATTGTCCCCACGTCAGTTGAGGTCAGGAAAACGGGCGTGTGGTTTTTGCTGAAAGTCACTCTCATCCGAAATTCCGAAGTGACAACAAAATTCATGCGGAAGTGAAGCGCATCACCAGAGCTTCGGAAGAAGGTCTTTTCTTTGGCGACGGCCCTTTTGAACAAGACGCTGCTTAGCGTTATGTATCATCTATGTAGAAAAACGGAGGTTTGGCGTGAATTACTATCGAGGATATAAAGACAATAGAGAATTACGATTCGGACACAGAGCAGGTTCAAGTGGGAGTCCACACACATCAGGGCTCTTGGCTATACGACATGTCTGGATTCTTTAGGTCATTAACTTTAGCTGTCTAATTCTACTGGATTCATGACGTAGAAATGTTACATTTTCACAACAACACCGTTGGCTCTATAGTTTCAACGCGCCGCGTAGAATCTGCATAAACCTCCAAACATCCTCAAAGCGCGAATATAGAGGCACGGGGGCCACGCGAATCACGTCAGGCTTGCGCTTATCGCAAAGCACACCGTTGAGCTCCAGCGCAGCAGCAATGTCATCCAGCAGGCCGTCGCGAAGCAAAACGCTCAGTTGCGTACCGCGCTGGAGCGGATCCCGCGGGGTGATTACGCGGAACGGTGCTTCTGCTGCGCCGCCGTCCTTGGCGTCGGCGAGGATGCCGTCGAGGAGGTGCTCGGCGTAGGCGGTGAGCACGAGGGCCTTGGAGCGCAGGTTGCTCATGGTCGTCTTGTTGAAGACGGAGAGGGCGCCGGCGAGGTTGGCCAGCTCGAGGGCGGAGGGGTTGGAGGCCTGGTAGCCGCCGGCGCCGGGCGTGGGCACAAACTTGTTGTCCATGTTGAAGCGGACCGACTTGTCGCCGCCGTACCAGCCCGTCAGGCGCGGACGGTACGTGGGCCTGTCGCGGCCTTGCTCCCACTCGACGCGGCCGTGGCGCTCGTGGATGAAGGCGCCGGCAATGGCGCCGGGCCCGGCATTGATGTACTTGTAGGTGCACCAGCAGGCAAAATCGACGTCCCAGTCGTGCAGCTTGAGCTCGACGTTGCCGGCGGCGTGGGCGAGGTCCCACCCGACGACGATGCCGCGCTCGCGGGCGTAGGCCGTGATCCTGGGCATGTCGAGGAGCTGGCCCGAGTAGTACTGGATGCCGGGGAGCAGCAGGAGCGCCGTCTCCGCCGCGTGCTCGTCAATGGTGGCGAGGATCTTGTCGGTGGCCATGTACGAGTTCTCGTCGGGCGCGACCTTGACCATGGTCTTGTCCGGGTCCAGGCCGTGCCAGGTGATTTGGCTCTCGATGGCGTAGTAGTCGCTCGGGAACGGGCGCCACTCGAGGATGATCTTGTGGCGCTTGGCGTCGGGCTTGTAGAAGCTGGCCATCATCATGTGCAGGTTGATGGTCAGGGTGTTCATGATGACAATCTCGCTCGGCGACGCGCCGACCAAGTCGGCCGACTGTTGGGCGCAGTCCTCGGCCATGTCCTGCCACTGCGCGAGCGGCGAGTTCCCCATCGTCTTGAAGTGGCCGTTGACGCCAATGGAGGCCCATGTCTCGAGCTGCGCGTCAATGTACTTGCGCACAGCCTTGGGCTGCGCGCCCAGCGAGTTGCCGACAAAGTAAATGCCGACATCCGGGTCTTCCGCTGGGGTGCCGTTGGCAACAGCACCGTTTGTGTGGGCGGTGGCTATCTCGACAATGCTGGTCAGTAAACCGGGAAGTTTGGAGAAATGGATAGTAAGAAGAAACGGGCCGACGCTCTTCTTTAATCACATACATGGCAGGGTGCCGTCAAGGGCATTCTTCTTGATGGAGGACTTGGTCGGCAGGATGAATTCGTAGCGGAGATGGCTCAGCTTGTCTTGCGAATCGAGCCTTTGTGCAAATTCGATTGAATTCGCGTCTGCGGGAAACTTGGCCGCCGCGCCGCCACGCAGGCGCTCAACGTAAGCAGGCAGATCCATGTGTGTGGTAGAGAGGAAGCGGCAACAAACGGCACCAATGGGTAGAGAGGATGGTGTGAAGGCGCAGATGCTGCGCGTAGGAGTGAGGGTACAGGCTTGAAGCAGCTGTGTAGGCAATGTCGCATTGCTCAGAGCTCAGGGACGAGAGAAAAAGTGACGACTTTGAAAACCACTTTATGTCAATGACCCCTCCGTCCAAGGTGGGGGAGAATTTACAGAAGATGGAGTTTAGCTGGACTTCGCACACTTCCGAACTTCCGACATCCGAACTTCCGTAGCGCAAGGTCACGGCGTCTTGGCAGAACCCCAGGTTCTTTATCACTTACTTCTCTTGGCGCTGTTGTTTGTTCACGGCAGGTTGAACAAACACGCCCAAAACAGTAATAGCAAACATGGTCGAACACATTTGCTAATCCTTTTTCTATAATGGTGATGGATGAGTACTCGCAGCCCCTGTTGTTTAGCAGCGTCTCATTGCATATATATTACAGCAACGGCAGGCGTCTTAAAAGCCGAGTGGCGTCCCCGGCTAGCGAGCGGCTCGCGAAACCACCCTGTTCCTGCATGACTTGCCTGTGCGCCCTGACAGCGTTTTGGTCGATCAGTATTTTAGTTCGCCGACGGTAGTTTAGGACAGAAGGACACAATTGAATTCTAATCGATTTGAAATGATAGCTGTGCATGGCCCTATGTACAGTAATGCAAGCGAATAATCGTATGAATAATTGCGCCATATTCACGCGAACACATCATCTGTAATGCGGGTCATGAAAACTATCAGTATGAGACACATCAATCGACACAAGGGTGCCTATAACATATCTTTCCGAATAACGTTAGGACTTGTTTGTCCGCACCCTTGCCGGGACCGGAGCTAATGTTGGACCGCACCACTTGCCACTTGCCACTGGACCCCTAGGCGCCCTCGGTCAGAAGCCGTTCGGAGCAAACGTGACAATGCTCCCTCGGATGCACTAGCGGATGACGGATCTTTGTCGTGTCGGTGGGTTGCGCCGGACCAGTAACGCCACTTATCCGGTACCCGGGCACGCCGGGGCACGCATGTTCAAAGCGATACAGCCATTATTGCCCCATTCTTTGATTCTCCCTGACTCTTGGCCGTTTTAAATGCATGCCCTCCCCATCCTGATAGGACAACCTTATTTCTACCTCTGTACATATGCCGCATCTCTTTTGCAACTACGAGTACCTCCGTTGTAAATACGACTTCCGCAACCCTCTCAGCCTCAGTTCGCAACACCCAGCAGCCACCTCATAAAGCTGCTGTCACGGAACACGAACATGTCACCACACGCCGTGCAGCCGGCCCCAGGATCGCCGCGCGAGGGTCTAGACTTTAATAAATATGCCGTTACCAGGAACGCTTTCCTACCCGAACAGAACCCAGCCCACGTCTTGTCGGACCCCTACTATGAGCCATGGGAAGCGGTGGGACGGAACTTGGCTGAATTAATCGACGAGGGCACCATTCACGATGCGATTCGCCAATTGCCGATTCTCTCAGTCGACAACCTGGTGTCCGAGGCGGAATGGCGCCGAGCTTACACCATGCTAGCCTTTCTGACGCACGCCTATGTGTGGGGTGGTGATACGCCCGAAGAGGCAAGTTTTCGGATGCCGTTGAAATACTCAAGGCCGACAAATGTTCGCTAACAGTTTATTCTTCTGTAGATTCTGCCTCCCTCATTATCGGTCCCATTCCTTCAAGTATCTGCTCATGTTGAGCTGCCGCCCGTGCTGACATATGCCGCGGCCAACTTGTGGAACTTTACTTGCGAGGGTGACGACTTCACCGACCTGGACAAGCTCAAGCTGTGCTTCTCCTTTACCGGCACCGAGTCCGAGTCATGGTTCCTCCTCATCAGCGTCGCCATGGAGGCCAAGGCGGCCGGCATCCTGCAGACAATGACGGCGGCCCTCGAGGCCGTCAAAGCCCGCCACTACGACGGCGTCATCCGCGGCCTGGAGGCGCTGCGCACCTGCATCGACGGCGTGTCCCAGCTGCTCGAGCGCATGTACGAAAAGTGCGACCCCATGACCTTTTACCACCACATCCGCCCGTTCCTGGCCGGCAGCCAGAACATGGCCGCCGCCGGCCTGCCGCGCGGCGTCTTCTACGACGAGGGCGAC
>JAPFSE010000599.1:0-21422 GCA_030777785.1 Beauveria caledonica | reverse complement strand
GTGTAGAATTGATCCACGTTATCTGCAGTAGTAACACGCTTCTGACTGTGCTCCACCATGTCCAGCAGCCGCCTCAACGCCAAGAAAGGCCGGTTGTTGATACGTTAGAAGAGTTCTAAAAGCAGAGGATATAATAAGTAGAGTAACTAAACAGAGGAGAGAGGATCATATACGAGGGTAGGATTTTTTCCAGTTCCAAGTGCATGAACAATCAATAGTCTACAAAGCAGCGTCCTTTTTTCATCAATCCACATGGTGGTCCACCTGTCTCCCGTTTGTCTCTGTTCGACGGCAAAGGAGAGACCAGAAGAAGCAAGACAAAACTAAACAACCATTTGATTGTTTCTTGCTACTCACCTCCATACAAGCGAATTAATTCACCACGCCACCTGGCAAACCGGGGCACAGGGTCTGTGCCACTCTGCGTCTTGATCAATCGTGTGCACTAAAATGCAGGCCCCCATTCTTGCGATAATATATCCGTAAAAATGTGCCTTGTTTGGTCTCTAGATATGCTGTGATGCTGCAGAATCCTGCATCTTGCGAGGCCCCGAAAAATGCAAGCTCTCAGCCGCAAAACATGGACACAATCAATCACTTATCACCACCTCTTTTGCCTGCACGCCTGCAACCTGCACGCCCCATGCATTCCGGGTCAACATCAGTGCAGCGTGCACTTATTAACTACGTACCACCATGTGTATGTGCCCATCATTGTCCCACAGAGCATCTGCACGAATTTCGAATCACACAGCACGAAGCGTCGTACATGACCCATTTCCACCGCGCCGAAGAGCCCTTACAAAAAGCTGCACCCCACACTAAAGAAGCTTACCTGTAGTAGGTACGGGCTTCGGCACCAGCTGGACCACCCAAGGAGGGGGGTGCCTCTACCACAATGCCTTGTTTCCTCTATGCACCAGCCGACTGACCAGCCTGTACTCTACGACTTTGGACGAATATTTGAACTCGACAAGGGACGTTACAGTGACATGTACAGGGCTCTTGATGCAAATTTTGCTGCTGCGACAATTCTCTTGCTCGACTTATCCACTCCCTAGGTAATAGTTATTACCTAATATCGACTACCTACCTAGGTACCTTGGTAGCTTGCTTCTTAGCACATACACTTTGTCACTCAACACCATGTATAGGGAAAAAGGTGACAATGCGGACTTTCGTGTCGCAGACCGCATCGCTCTCAAAGCATGTTCCAATAAACGATAAAAGGCTTAAATTGGAGCGTCGCCATTGACAAGTTGACATTAGCCCCTACGCGCTAAAATCGTCTTGCGTCTCGCGTCCAGATCATGCACACTATTTACTTCACATGGCTCGCAGAGTTCTAAGTAGTTTGAAGAGCCAGCAATTTAGCACCACACTCTCGTAACTTTGATTTGTAGCGTCTCCATGGCCTACTTCCACACAGATATGGGACCAAGGTCCAGACCATGCTTCCAAGTTCGAAAGACGTGTCGCGCCGAGGTCTAGCGCTTCAACGTCGGGGACAGGACTTGCCTACCAGCAAGTTGATGCAAAAGCCACCAGTGAGCCTCTTTCGGAACACTACAGCTGATATAATCACTTTGACCGGTTCAGACACTATCGGTACCGGCATCAAGATGGTATGGCATGCAGCGAGTAAAGGGCAACATTTTCAACATGCTGTCCCCGTTGAATTAAGCCGCCACAGAACGAATAAACACACCTGACTGCTTCATTGCTCGTATACAAGTTATATTAGGGCGGCCGGCCCGTCAATCGAATTTATAAAACTACAATGCCGAGCGCCTCAACATACAAAACCCAGGGGAAAAATGAATGGATAAGCGTGCGTGCTCGGTGCTGAAGACAATGCCGAGACGACCAGCGAAACGTACAAGAAAACAAGATGTATCAAAGATCTTCCAAGAGCCATCCACCAGATATAACGAGGCACATACAGGCCTCGTCTCATGCCGATTACAACTCAAGAGAAGCTCACGAACTTTGGGTCTTTCGGCCGGCCGTCGGGACCAATGCCGTTGGCCTTGAATCGGCTTTCCATGTAAACCTTTCTGGCCTTGTCAAAGTTCATCCGACGCGTCTTCATGATCTTGAGAATCTCTGCCTTGCTAGCATCATCAAGGCCTGCGCGGCTATCGCCTGTCTCTACGTTGCCGCTGAGATCAAAGGTGCTGCTCGACAGCCCGGCCTCGATGTCACCTGCAAAAGTCGAGGGCAGTCGCGAGTAGAGGTAGTCGGCGGAGGGCAGGTTTATGTTAATATCGGGAAGGTAGTGCAGCCAGTAGGCTCGCGTGAAGAATAAGACGGTAGCGGTGACGAGAAAGAAGAGAGAGATGCTGAAGAGGAGGAGCATGGCTGAGGCGGGGCCGCAAGCACTATGCGAGCTCTCCCGAGGATGGCGTGGTTGTAAGTAAAATTTGACGAATAAAGATTGAGGTAGGGAGCGATGCGCGATGCGGTGCGCAACACGGTATAGTGGTCATGAACGATTGTGCCGGTGGTGTGAAAGCGATGCGATGCGGGAAGCTCGGAAGCAGTCTTGGTCGTCGTCGAAACTTCGATTGAACACGTTCATAGAGCGCAAAGCATGATAGTCTTCTGCAGTAGAGCACTGACTGGTGCGCTTCTTTAACGCACAAGCAAGCGCGTTGATGCGAGGTGTTGAAGTGCTTTGCCAAGTGCGGCCAGACAAGGAGGAGGCCTCGGGTTACAATCTCAAACCGTTTCTGGCTGACGTGCGCAGCTGCTGCGCCTTGGCCGCTGGACAGGCTGCGGGTGCCCAACCCCGTTAGTGTCCTATCGCCCATAACAGCTGATATGCATTTGTCGCGGCGAAAGCTTGATGGAAGTTGGAACATGGACGAGCAAAAGGCGCTAACCACAAATAGGCAGTTAAGCGAGCCCACACATTGGGGTTTGGATGTTTCGCTGAGTCGACCGAATCCCTTCCTTTGGCCTCGTCTTTTTGGTAGCTCTCGTTTGGTAATCGCCTAAGTTATCACTTCAGCCAACATGTCTGCCCCCGCGCTTAACAACGTGTCTTCGGACCTCATCTGGGATATTGTCCGTACGTTTTTATCCCTTTGCCGAACGAACGGTTCGATTTAGCGACGCCGAGTTACGATGGAGGTTTTCCGAGAAGATCGACATGAATGAGTACTTGGTGGGCAAATGTTGATCTTTCTGCTACAGGTGACAACCACTGCTTCCTCTCCAAGAGTCGTAGCAATGGTGGTGCTCAGTTCTCGTCTGACCCTCTTAACCTGACCAACAAGAACACCCGCAAGGTTCGCATCCCGATGCTCAGAAACAGAGACGACTCAATATTTTGCAATGGGCACCTTCGGCTGACTCGAACATTTAGCACGCTGGTTTCGTCAACGACAAGGTAATATGAATTGATACGTACATGGCCTCGATATACGACCATGTTTCTAAACTGCGATTGTCTAGGCCCTCGGTGTTATCCCTGGCGAGAAGGGTGGTCTTACTATCCTGAGCAAGACCATCAAGAACTCTACCAAGCCCGCCAAGGCGTTCTCTAAGACCAACATCTCTGGTGCCAAGTCGACTCGCAAGTAAGTGGTAGCACAAGTTGCTGGAAAATATATGCAAAAGCGACATGGCGGATGACGTTTCGGAGCACATCGTACTGACCCGGGTTTGCGCAAATAGGGCCTACAAGGCTGTTGCCAACCAGACCACCAAGAATGGCTACCGTGCCGATCTCCGCCAGCACGCTGTCGAGCGTGTCTCTGCCATCCGCCGCGCCCAGCGCCCCGTGAGGGAGACTCCTGAGCCCAAGCTCCGTGGCAAGAAGGCCCAGAAGGCCGCCGAGTCCTCTTAAACGATACATATAATGCGCAAGTTTCATATGGGCTGGTAGTCTTAGGAGAGGAAGAAGCAAAAAACCCAGGAAAATGGATTTTTAGCATTTGGTAAGACTTGCTAAAATTTGCGGTGGCCAAGGCGAAATCATAAAGGTTGCCGGCCAGCCTGCAGCGCAGCAGTCGATCCAATATTCAGACGAGGAGAATCTACGGTGGTTCCCTTTGTCATTCGCTGGAGTTGGCATTTGATATGAACTATTTCTCTAGTTGAAATACATCTGGCTCTGTCAGGGCCAAACCTTGAAATCATGGTGCTTGAGCCTCTTCCGCGATTGTGCTTTCACGATGCGTAGTAAGACACGATTAGGCTGGCTTCACGACGCGGTAGGCATAAAATCAAGTTATGCACATCGTCTGACGCGCCTTGCCAACATATACATTGGCTGGATGGCTGAGGATGCCAAGGAATATAGATTGCAAGGCATAGGTTGACTTGCATTTTGCAGGTCAGGCGAGGTGAGCCATTTTTACTAGCAGAAATCGACACGCCTTTTTTCTTTGATGGTAATCAGTAGCTGCAATGACGATATTAAGCAAATGCGGGAACCACAAGACTGCAGCTAGTCTTCATCGATAATCATCCGGAAGATGGCTGCTTAGTTGATCCTGAGCTTGAGAACTAGACAACCGTGTGGCTGTGGGGACCTCGGAAGCCTTGTGCGGGAGGTAGCATGCAGCCGCCGGGGCCCATCACAAGCCCGGCGCGCGGCGTCGTGGCTGGTTAAGGCGAGTCGGAACAACACGGGAGGCACGGCGAGCAACGCGCTAGCAAAGCTGAGACCTTTGTCGTCTAATGCTGCAGCATAGGTATGCACTGCGTGTTTGGCGGTGATGTGGTGTTTGGAAGATCAAATAATAGAGTATTCTTGGTCCAAGGGAACCAGGATGGCTGTAGAGGTACATTGGCGCGCGGGGTACCTATGTACGTTGTTGGGCCAGGCCAAGCTACCTACCTAGGTTCTATTGCAGCAAGATTTGGCATTTTGACACATGCATGCAGTAATGAAGGGAAATAGAGTGCGGAGTGCCTTGATTGAGAGGCTTAATACAACTGGTAATATGGTGGGTAGTAAGGCAGGCAGCATCCAGGGCGCTATAGGTACCTGTGGGCAGCTGCCCGTAATAAGGTAGGCTGTAGCTTACAAGTGTTGAGGGGCATTCCTTTTCCCCACCCAGCAGCGTGCGCCCCTCCTTCGCTGTTGAGCAACTTCAGTAAAGGCAGGCAGCTGCCCCTCTCGCTTCCCCTCGCCCCTAGCCCCTCCGGCCGCAGGCGCGCACCCCTCCTCGAACTTGGTCCAATCGCCTATGCCTGGTTTCACAAGCTTATTGTCGCCCCAGTGCCGGGCGAGTTTCTCAACCTTCTTCCACCCTCATCACCACACTAGATCCCTTCTTCCTCCATCCCAATTCTTCTTGCGTTTGCCTTGCACAAGTCCTCAAATTCTCCCTATTTATTTCGAGCTCCGGTATATCTCTGGCGCTCGCTTCATCAATCAAACAACTTGACGTTCCGCTCTCCTCTTATCCTTCACAATGGTCAAAGCTGGTGAGTCTGCTGTCCAGGCTAAACCCCGCATCGGTCTTGTCTGGGCAATTTTCCCAGACTTTCAATCGCAGTGCTGGCCAAATCCATTTTTTTGAGATTCTTCAGTTGCTTGATGCTGACTTGACGTTTGCGCAGTTGTTGCCGGTGCCTCTGGCGGTATTGGCCAGGTAAGAAAGACTTCCCTGGGCCTCGGCCATATACTCAAACTCGCAGAGAGATGCTAATGCGGGTTGCCTTGTAGCCTCTTTCTCTCCTCCTCAAGATCAGCCCGCTCATCGATGAGCTTGCCCTCTACGATGTCGTCAACACTCCTGGTGTTGCCGCGGACCTTTCTCACATCTCTTCCCCTGCTGTAAGCCGAAGCCGAAGCCGAACCGCTCTTGCCAGAGCCGGCCATCTGTACTAATCACATGCGACATACAGAAGCTTACTGGCTACCTGCCCGCCAACGACGGCGCGAAGGCTGCCTTCAAGGACGCCGACATCATTGTCATTCCCGCTGGTATTCCTCGTGAGTAGCTCATATTCCAATACGCTCGGCTAAACCCAAAAGGCCCTGAAAGAAAGAACGCCGCTTTAACGACTTGTAGGCAAGCCTGGTATGACCCGTGATGACCTCTTCAACATCAACGCTGGCATTGTCAAGGGTCTTATCGAGGTCGCCGCCGAGGTCGCCCCCAAGGCCTTCATCCTCGTCATCTCCAACCCCGTCAACTCGACTGTCCCCATTGCCGCCGAGGTCCTCAAGGCCAAGGGAGTCTTCAACCCTCAGCGCCTCTTTGGTGTCACCACCCTCGACATTGTCCGTGCCGAGACCTTTGTTGCCGAGATCACCGGCGAGAAGCAGCCCCAGAAGCTCAACATCCCCGTCATTGGTGGTCACTCTGGCGAGACCATTGTGCCACTCTTCAGCAAGGCTACTCCTTCCGTCAACATCCCTGCCGACAAGTACGACGCTCTTGTTACCCGCGTTCAGTTTGGTGGTGATGAGGTTGTCAAGGCCAAGGATGGCGCTGGCTCTGCTACCCTCTCCATGGCTTACGCCGGTTTCCGGTATGTTTTGTCTGCATGTCCTCACCCGAACCTACTGACCGTTTCATCTAGCTTCGCCGAAAAGGTCCTGAGAGCTGTCAAGGGCGAGAAGGGTCTTGTTGAACCCAGCTACGTCTACCTGCCTGGTGTCCCCGGTGGTGACGCCGTAGCCAAGGCTACCGGTTGCGACTTCTTCTCCGTTCCCGTTGAGCTTGGCGTAAGATGACTTCCCCAAATCAAGTTTCACCGCGTGCTGACCAGTTTTAGCCCAACGGTGTCGAAAAGGCCACGAACCCATTGGAGGGCATCACCGAGCAGGAGAAGGCTCTGCTGGCAAAGGCCGTCGAGGGTCTCAAGGGCAATATTTCCAAGGGTGTCCAGTTTGCCCACAACCCTCCCCAAAAGTAAATCAGCCCTTTTCCATATTCCCAGTAAGAGCACAACGCGCTTCCGGACAGAGCCCGGACGAGATGGAAGCCAGTAGCCTGTCTTGAAGCATAACAGCGGTCAAGCTGTGCGTAATATATGATTTATATGGCCAGGAATACTGATTATTTACTTTTTCTTTGATAGGCTGTAAGAAGTGTTTGTTTAGGCTTCGTCAATGGGCTAGTCCGAATCCCAAGCCTTTCTCCAAAACAGCAGCACCATCCAAGTACAGGGGTCTGTGTGGCGTCCTCAGCAACAATTGTGCGACCCAACGAGCGGAACCGATGCTGGTGCGGGCCTGATTGGGTGCCGAGTGGAATAGGTGGCTGCATAGAATTTCTCGTCATTGTCGTGGGGTTAGTTGGCTATTCCGTCATATAGATCGCCTTTTGTTGTTGGCATTGCGTAGTCCTTTCTCTGGCAAAATGAAAAGAGTTCCCCGTTTATGTATCCGTCCCGGCTATTATCATGTCTTGACGGACAATGTCTTGATCTGAAATACCGCCCCCGGAAGCTCATTGATTTCTGCCTGCACCGATGCGGTGATCCCGAGCGCGGCCAGCGCCCCTCGGACGATGCCGCACGGGAACCACAGGAACGGCTGTGCCCGCACCACCGCCTGGCCGCCCGCCACGGTGCTCATCCGCGAAAACGGCCGGAAGACGTTGTCTGTCAGTACGTAGACGCCCTTTTGTCGTTAGCTCGTGCTGCCAACCACGTGAAAAAGAAAGTATTTCGTCCCCTCCACATGTATGGGAGGAGGAGGAGGGGTAAGCGAGAGCGCATACTCTGTGGTTGGTTTTGAGATTGTCTATGTTTTTGCCGAATACCAATGACCAGAGATCCTTGCAAAGGAACTTGATCACGTCGAGCGTGTCGTTTAGTCGGGGGCGATCGCGGGAAAATCTAGTTTTGCCATGTCAGCATCGAATCTCTGCTCCTACCCCTATGGCCTCTGCATCTTTCAGGATTGCGCATCTCTCTCACCCTCCCCGGCCACCATCAAGCAAGATAGGAAGTTCCCTCGAAAGACACAAGAGGGGAATCAACAATGTTCGTAGAATCTTTCTGCAAAAGAAGAGGTGTTCTTCATCCCGTACCTTTCCACGAGGCCCTGCCCGACGCGGTATCCCAGCGTCTCCAGCCGGTAATGCACCGCGTCCAGCTCCTCGTCCTCGTCGTCTAAGCGCCTCGTATTCCCCGCGCTGCCTGTCGTCGCCGCGCCTGTCGAGCTCGCTCTCTGCCTTCCGCTCACCGTCGATTCGTTGGCGTCGGGCAGTGCATCCTCATCCTCATTATCATCATCCTCGTCGTCGCCGCCGCCGCCGCCACCTGAACTCCTTCGCTTGTCACCCTTTTCCGCGGCCGCGTCGCTGCCGCCGTCGCGCTCTTGCGTCACACGGTACGCGAGCGGCACGAGCTCAATGAGCAAAAAGTCGAGGCACGAGGAGCTGAGGAAGCTGGCGGTCGGGTCCGAGGCGTTGTAGGGGGGCATCACCGGCTCGAGAGACATGGTGGGTGGGCGGCCACGGCGGCTGCGCGGTGGTGGTTCGCAGGGGAAGGGGAGGGGATCAGTTTGACGAACGGACTCTTGACGACGCCTTGTGAGGGTAGCTGTCCGAGAGAATTGGTAATACCGTCTTGTCGCTTATCGAGGGAAATGGATGCTGCCTGGGAGTGGATGAAGTCGTTGAATAGTTATTGGTAGGCAGGTACTGGCGTACGTTTCCTGCTCCCTGGCCGTAACTACCTACCTAGGTGCTACCTAGGTAGGCAGCAAGGCTACCTAGGTAGGTACTTATTGCGCCGGGTACAACGCGGGGCGCACACCCGGTTTGCCGGTGTTGCAGCGACGTCTGCTAAATAACGACCACTGTCTAATATGCACGGCCGTCGTTTTAGAGAGGACAATTATTTATTCATTGTTAATTCAAGACCAGTAAAGTGAGCAAGCATTACTGGGTGGCGTTGAGAGGAGCGCAGCACCAGCATGGAATTCGGCCCGGACTGAGTTCACATCTTTGGCTTCGTCCCTCACATCTTTCTCGCCGCAACACAATCATAAGTAAAAGATGCAACGAATCAAAGGTAAGGCACAATATATCCCAACATAATGGAAGAGAAAACTCATAATCAATAACGCATGCTTCCCTTTCTCTCCCCTGCCTCTATCTCACGTCGTTCAGCAAAAAAGTTCTTTGGTATTGTTTCCCCTGCGCCACGCATATGATTAAATATGATACAGTTTGCCGGAATTAGTATTACAACGGCGGAAGCCCCGGCGACGAAATGCCTGGGAGAACCAGACTACTGGGCCCATGATAGCCATTTGTTACTGTACTCTGTCGTTTCTGGGGTCGTTGGACTGGTTCATCGTCCTCATCATCCGACGATAGTGTCAGATCAATGACAGCTGGGGCAGGCCGCTTTGTGCCCCCTCCATTCTGCCGAGATGGCGTGCTAGGTGTGGGAAGAACCGGTATATTGCCGATTTCCGACATCTCAATAGCATCATCATCGTCGTCGTCGAAGAACGATTCGGAAGGAAAATTTTTCCTCTCTGGTTCTTCTGCCTTGAGGAGCCATCGCCCGTTAGGCTCAATGGTAACTCCTTCTAAGCTCTTTGGTGTATTGTCCAGAATATCTTGGACATACCTGGATCCAATGTCAGTCACAATGCAATGACGGTGACCATTAAGAAACTCACTCGTCGACAGCTAGTTGCTCATACGGTGCTGGTTTGTTGCATATCGGGCAAAGCCATTGCGGGCCTTGCTCTTGAAGCTGCAGATATGACGTCGCGTCAAAGCACTGAATATGTGAGCAACTCACGCCGCGACAAGGCACGTCCAGTCTCGTGTAGGATAGTGGACATTTCAAAGACAGAACCGACGAAGTTGCCACGACGTCGGGATCCTGAGCCTTTTGGTTTACTGGACAGCTGTTAAAATGGAGGACATGAGGCCTTGGCAAAAAAAAAACATACATTCGGTAACTACGGTGTCTTTAGGGATTCGCTTCCCCGTGGAGATGCCTTGTACCAATTCCGCAACGGAGTACACCTGGCAGAGGTTTGCTATTATGTAGAATTTCTGAACCAATCAGCGATAAGAACCACAAGAGATACCGACTGTTCTTACCTTCGTCGTTAAGGCATATGTGAAATCTATCGTGTTTAGATAATTCGGTGGCTTTAGTCTTAACGCATCGGTAATGTCAACCGGTCTAGTAGACCCTGGTTTGTTCTTTAGTCCGCGCAAGTTGGCCTTGACCTCACTTCCATTCACCCTCATCTCAGATTGATGAGGGAATTCAATATCCTGACTGCCTAATGCCTCGCCCGCACAGAATAATAGAACTTTATGCGACATGTCGGCGAGGCATTGCTGCACTTCAGGATAGGTGGTTGCGGAAATGTGCAGATTGATCGTATTTCGATGCTGAGCCATGGCTAGAGTTTGTCAGTGACCTCTGTATGAAGAAGCTCTTTATATTCAGGTACCAACCTTCACATATACGAACGTCGCCGAGGGTAGACTTGATCAGGTAAAATGGGCTGGGCTTGAATGCAAGAGCCGGGGTCGTCATAATATTAATACGCGGGGTGCCGAAGCCCCGCGACATGCCGGAAATGCCATTTCCGTAAGGCACCGACAGCGGAAAGTGTACATTTAGGCCTGTAGAAGTGGTAGCTCGCGACTTCAGTGGCGTTGTGGTCGTGAATGGCGCAGTGCCATTTCGTTGTGCGTAAGCGTTTTGGACGCTCTGTTTCACTTGGGCAAAGCGTGAAGGGTCGACCGCTGACTCTTGGATAACTGATGGATAGCAGCAAAATTAGTAGATGCAATGAAAAGACATTGGCAGGCTGTTGGCACACTCCCAGGCCTCAGCTGCTAAGTGGCGGGGACTCACGGGTGATGATGCGTCGTTGCAGGTCTGCCTTGACACCGGTGCTCTTGAGACCGTTGACTTGGCAGATAGACGAAAGCTGACGATTGAACAGCTGATTGCCCTGAACCTCGCGGATCAAGGAAAGCATCTCATGCTTTGGAACTCCAGTTGTCGACGCCATGGCTGCGGGCGTGTCTACAACGAAGGGACTGGCTAACAAGTGTGGTGGTTTTTACACCAGACAGGCGCAAGCCCAGCCTCGAAATGCAGTGTCTCGCAGTATGGGAGTCGTCGCGTCGCAGTTGCAGTCGGACAAAAAGGCTTTCGCCAGCGATGTGTGCTCTAAGCATTCGCGGTTCGAAACCAGGTATGCTTGGCGAGGGAGAAACAGCAAGGCTTGGTGGGCAGCGATGCGATTCGCTCAGTGGCGGGTTCTGGAGCGCGCGCGTGTCTAGAGGTGCGCAGGAAGTGAAGGCAATCTGGCGCAAGTTGCAGTGGAGAAGTTCAGGAAATAATGCACCGCCGAAAAGTGAACAAGGTGAAGAAGCAAGGAGCTAGTAAGGTACTGTCCGAATCAACGCGCCGACTTTGATGATGGCAGCTTTTGAGCAGGATCGGTTAAATCTGCGCTCACAAAAGAATTGATTCACCAGAGCAAAGGCCAGATGTGGCTGCCCTTCATGCCACCCACCTTAATAACAGCAGCAAAGTCTACCAAGAATTGGCCCTCGCTGCACCAGCCACAATTGATTTTGACACCAGCGCCACACTCATGTTCTTATCGGCGTGGGCTGCCCCTCTGTAAAAGTTGCTATCAGGCTTTTTTTTTCGACAGCCAACTAGCTACTGGAAGTCATTGACAGATTTACCCCGGGCTGTATCTCCTCACACACGCCAGACCAATAACTTCCTAATACGATGGCCAAGAGCGGGCGTTCAAGCACTCGCAAAGCGAACAATAGGCGCCTGGCGGCCACAGTCTTTGGTCCTGCCGAGACTGCCCGCGCCGAGCGCCTGTCGGCCAAACTGCAGGAACTGGCCAAGCAGCCCAAGCCCGAGACGTCCGATGCCAACATGGAGGGTAAGCGCGACGAGATCAGAAAGAAGCCCCCATCGAGCGAAACTAATACAGGTGCGCCAACAGAAGACGCCGACGTTGTCGCGGAAGAAGCTGCCGATGCTGGTGACGCCGTCGGTATGTTGCCAGCCAAAATAAATGCATTGGACGCAAACACAGCTAACAAACTGTAAGCTATGGATGTCGACAAGAAGCGCACAGAATCGAAGCGCATCGGCCGAAAGCGAATCGATAAGCGGAAGCCGAAGAAGGCCTCCATCGTGTTTCCCAAGTACAGCGACAGGGTCAAGGCCAAGAAGAACAAGAAGAAGGCATAAATTAGCATACTGGAGTTTGATTGGGGCACTTGGTTTCTGGTTTCTGGTTTTTCTTTTTTCCCCTGCTGTTTTCTGCATAAAATGTTGGACAAACGCGCATCCTTTCTTACCATGACTATTCTTTTATGACGAGTCGCAATGTGTTTAAGCAGATACCCACGACAAGTAGGTGTTATGATGACCAAAAAATCGTTAAAATACTCTTGGTGTGCTTTCATACCTTCTGATGGTTATGTAGACTCTTCTCCGTCTTCATAGCTGCCTGCATTCTACTCGTCTGGCATCGGGTTTTCTGCGAACCTTTGTGGAGGCGCCGCAGCTAGCGCTGCACCCATCCATCCCTGGACGTTGGAGTCACATTGCAAATACCATGTTTCCGGTTCTACATCCCCAGACGACATAAAACCCGTCGGCTGTGTTTGTCCTTTTGAAGACTCACATTCTTTACCAAGAGATTATCATTGTGCACAGTATAATGCAATGTGCGCAAATTCTTAGTCCTTCTTTTCTACACATTGCGCGCGCCTCACGCTTCATCCATCACGCTCCTTACCTACACGTCGCTCGTTCCTCTCATGGCCGCAAGAGCCGCCAACCCAGCAGGGTGGTCATTCACCATCCTGTCGCTAACCATCGCCAACCTTCTGATTCCAATATCAATTCTGATATTTGCCACCGGTTTCTTCCCATACAAGCCGTTTCTTCCCGGCCTAGCCGAGTTTGAAGTTTTGGAGTCCGGTTCACCCCCTCAGGCGCCCTTTGAGAAGCTGATTTTTGTGGTGATTGATGCACTTCGAAGGTGACGCGCGCAGGCTCAAATTCTGTACAATGTACTAACACTTTGACAGCGACTTTGTGTACTCAGAAGGTTCTGGTTTTGAATACACGCAGAGGTTAGCAACGCCCGTCGCATACAAAATGACGCCTCTGCTTACATCTACGCAGCCTGATTCGCCATGGCTCAGCTATCCCGTTCACAGCCTACGCTCGCTCGCCAACAGTGACGATGCCTAGGCTGAAAGCAATCACTACTGGCTCTATCCCATCTTTTGTAGATCTCATCCTCAATATCGACGAAGGAGACAAATCCTCGGCTCTCGCAGCGCAGGACACCTGGTTGGCTCAGCTCAAGGCCAAAGATACTGGAAAGATACTCATGTATGGCGATGATACATGGCTGAAACTCTTTCCAGACTTCTTTGATCGCCATGATGGAACATCCAGTTTCTTTGTAGCTGTAAGCTATGTTTGCCCTCTACTCCAGATGTCACGCTGACAATCAGCAGGATTTTACCGAAGTCGACAACAATGTGACTCGCCATATCAATGGAGAGTTGGAAAATGACGATTGGTCGCTAATGGTACTTCACTACCTTGGACTGGATCACATTGGTCACAAATCAGGGCCCAGGAGGTAAGGATACCTGCTTAGTACATGTGGGTGGGCTTATGGCTAAATCTCACCAGTTCCAACATGGTTCCAAAGCAGCACGAGATGGACTCTATCATCCGCACCATTTACGATTCCTTGTCGTCGGATAAGCATCTCGAATCAACTCTTTTGGTAGTGTGTGGCGATCATGGAATGAATGATGCAGGAAATCACGGCGCATCGTCGCCCGGTGAGACGTCCCCTGCGCTGCTCTTCCTGTCCCCGAAGCTCAAGGGCATCGGGCCTCCATACGAAGCACCGACGTTCCCTCGAAACGAGTTTGACTTTTATTCAGAGGTGGAACAGTCGGACATTGTGCCGACCATTGCCGCCCTTCTTGGGTTTCCCGTCTCCAAGAATAATCTCGGCGCCTTTATCCCCGAGTTTCTCCCGTTTTGGCCGAGCCCCAAAGACAAGATCCAAATCCTCGTCCGAAACGCTCGGCAGATTCTCAACATTGTCACTGCGGCTTTCGGACCCGAGCTTTTTGACCTTGCCTCGTCGGCTGACCCCTGCCAGCTGGAACCCACTGACATCAACGAGCTCGCGTGTGACTGGCGATTCATCACCCAGCGCGCATCATCACTCAATGCTCAAAATACAATCGATCAAGAGTGGCTCACGGCCACCTCTCGATGGATCCGGAAGGCTCAGAATCTGATGAGTGGCATGGCCTCCAACTACGAGATGCCGCGCCTGTACGCTGGACTGGGACTTGCCGGCGTAGCTCTCATCATCACAGCGTCAACATTCTTTGCACAGCGTGTCCTAAGGTCCCAGACCCCACTCCCATTAATGCTCATTTCTTTCATTTATAGCGCCATGATGTTTGCGAGCAGCTACGTCGAAGAAGAGCATCATTTTTGGTACTGGGCCGCCACCCTCTGGTTGGCCTTTCTTGGAGCTAAGGCCATTCGACAGTACGCTGCGCTTCCCCTGTCAATATCCATCCTATACTGACAAGTTAACCAGCTCCAGCAAGTTCTCATCAGGCGGCTGGTACCTCGTTGCACTTCTGGCCATGCGAATCACCAGGAGCTGGAATCAGACTGGCCAAAAGTTCGCCGGCGAGCCCGACATTGTTAAACTATTCGTCCACCAGTACCCCGCTGCCTTATGGATCGCCATCATCGTCATGTACAGCATCACCTGGTCTCGGATGCTGCCCTGCCTCGAAAGCATCTCCTTTATCGCCGCCACGTCCATCACCTCGGTCCTCATCTCCTCGGCGTTTACCTTTAAGCTGGCGTTTACCGCCGCCGATGCACCCGAGCTCGTCGTCGGCTTTGCCAAGACGCTCAACGACAAGGTTGAAGGCCAGTCGCTGCTTTGGCGCGCCCGTGTCGTCTTCATCATCCTTGGCTTTCTTTCCGTCTTTGCCATCGCCCGCGGCGTCTCTGGCGGAAGACATGCAAGATCAGCGAGTAAGTCCCCTTCCTATGTGCCAGCGTCAGTACACCAACTTCTTGACTGACATTTTTTGCAGGTCTATTGCACGAACTCATGACCCTTTTCGCAATGACGCAGTCCCGCGCCGCCAATGTGCCCATCTTCCTGCTCGCCCACGTCATCTACTGCGCCACCGACGCCAAACAGATGACGCTCGCCGAAATCACCACCTCCTCTATCCTCTTCCAGTATGCCAGCTTCTTCGCCGCGGGCGGTTCCAACGCTATCTCCTCCGTCGACCTCTCCAGCGCCTACAACGGCATCGCCGGCTTTAACGTCGTCGCTGTCGGCATTCTAACCTTCGCCAGCAACTGGGCCGGCCCGCTGTACTGGACCTCGGCCACCACGACTCTCCTCGTGGACAAGTTTAAGGCTGGCGAGCGCGGCGTCTTCCGGCAGCACGTCGCGCTGCTGACCGTCTTTGCCACGGCGTCCGTCGCGTCCGTTATGGCGGCGTGCACTGCCATGCGCACCCATCTGTTTATCTGGACCGTCTTTTCACCGAAATACTTGTACGCCATGGCCTGGAACATTGCGCAGCATCTCTTGGTGAACATTGGGCTCAGCGGGGCTCTATTCTGGCTAGGCACTCAATGAACCGTCATGCATTCATTGTATGGAGTAGCAGGTAATCAGATTCATACTTAAATGGATAGTGACACAAGGTCTCGGGAATAAGGGTTCTGCAGTTTTGCCCATAACAGCTTAATAGATACGAACTGGCTCAACGTCCAGGAAATAATTATAAGATAAGAATTAGATATGCGCAGCCACCAAGCCCCTTCATATATACCCAGCACCCAGGTTTCATAACGCGTCATACGGAAATATCATTGCAAATTACAAAACGCAAAACATAGGGGTCGCATCTTTACTCTTCTCTCTCCTCGTCAAAGGCCTCAGCACGGGGCGGCGTATCCCGGATACTCTTGGCAATGACCGTATTGTCGCTATCCTCATCCTCTTCTTTAATGACGGGCTCTTCCGAGACGGCCTTGCCCCCTGAGAGTCGCTGCTCTGAAATGGCGGAAGCACTGCGGCTGCTGCGCTGGGGCTGTTGCTCGTCAAGCGCATTAACAATCTTGCCCAAGCTGATGTGTATCTTGTATAGTGCATTCCTGCTAGGTGCGTCCGTCACGACACCCTCTTCGACTGCGATGCAGACCTCTTCGTACGTTTCCCGTAATTTGTCCTCCGACGAGCCGGATGAAATATATATCTTGCTAAGAAGGCCGGCAACGAGCTTCTTCTCTTCCTCTGTGAATGTGATTAGTACTAACCACCCCCGCCTGGTAATGTGCATCAACTTACTGGTAACATTGCTGTGTAATCTATCCATAATGTCAAGGGCCAGCTCGAGGTGAACATCGCCGTTGATACTCTTTTTCTCTGTTTCAAGCAGACTGGTAGGGCTGTAGACCTTGCGAGGGTCTGTCCAGTCGACAAGGCATGCTCCGATGGCCGGCATGCTCACCATGTCTTCCTCAATGTCCGCCTCATCGTCGTCCTCCAGGCCCTCACGAACGTTCAGCAGGGTGTGGAGCGCGGGGAGTGCAATGCTGCGCATCAGCTCCTGGTTCGTCGCTCTGGAATAACAGAACACAGGCAAAAAGTAATTTAGAGCCTGGCGGACCGTCTGGTTTCCAGCCGAGGTCGGGTCAAAATAGGCGACGACCAGCGATTTCAGGAGCTCCTGGCATGCCGCTTCATCGCTAACCACGCGGCCGAGCAAAAGCTTGGAAACTGCCATGACAGCTGCGGCTTGCACCTCTGGTGCCCTTGAACCGCTCTTCACAGCTTTGACATATACCTTTAGGAGTGCTGGTGTGGAGGAGAATAAATGCGCTCCGTGCACGTTAAGGATATCGGTAAGAATATGCAATGAGGTGACTTGAAGTGCCGAGTGTCCCTTACTAAAGAAGTGAATGAACAGGCTCAAATTCTCCTCAGCCAGAGAGCGATCCTGCAGGGCACAGAGGCCCAGGCAGATCAGGCCACGTTCACGGACAGGTGCCTCGTGGCTTCGCACCGCCGGAACGACCAAGTTGTTAAGCATGGAGACCAGGTCAGCATTGTCCTTAAGATTGCCTGAAATGTGGCTCAGCATGCATTGAACAATGTGCAGACACTTCATGTTGATGACAATCTCCTTCACCGCCTTAGCACGTGCATCCTCCTCGCTCAGCTCCTTGCCACGCCCCTTGCCACCAGATGACATGCTCAAGCCGCTGACCTCGGACCGCGCGGAATGGAAGCTATCATCCACATCATCGGTGGGAAGATCGTCCACAATTGTGTCATGGACATCGGCAACTGATTCAAGAACGATACTGCAGAACTCGCGCTCGCCTGCGGCATCGGGAGAGCAAATGTGGTGTAGGATTTCGATAGTAAGTTTTGTCACCTCGTCGGGAAGCTCGGGTATAGATAAGGCTTGACGGAGCAACGTGAACATTTTACGTCGACCTACTTCGTCAGAGTAGTCAAGAGTCAGCGCGATATGAAGTAGCTGCTCTGCAATAAACTCTTGCTCCACGGTTGCGGTTTCAACATCCTCGTCAGTAGCATCTTGTTCTGCTCGGCGCAGTGTCTCTATCAATGCGTTGAGATAGCGTTCAAGAAAGTAGGCGACCTTAGTGACCTCGGGGAGCTTCTCCTCGGCCAGCGATTCGTGTTTTCCATTGCCCTCTTTTCGGCAAAAGTCATTGAAGCTGCGAGCAAGAAAGGCAGATTCCGCGGTGAGGGTTTCCCAGAATGTGTCGTCAAAGTTGGTGGCCTCACGATAATCAGGTCGACCTTCCCAGAAGCCGGACATTGCTTCCAGTGCAACACCATTTTCCACTCCGGAGTTGATCACATCGACTCGCTCAAGGAGCTCGAGCAGTGCATCAAAGCTGGGGTTTGGATTCTCTTGCTGGGCGGTTCCTGCACAGTCCTCAATCCATCGGTCTCTGAAGAGCCTTCCAGCAGCTTTGCGGACGTTTTCGTCTCTATCGCGAAGACCCCACCGCAGAAGCTTTTCTCGCATGGAGAGAGACAAATGGCGAAAATCACCGAGAGCCGGAAGCAAGCGCGAGTAAACAGCCCTACGGGTCACAGCATCTTGATCCCTGGCACGCTCGAGAAGGTATGGAAGAGTATTCGGAAGAATGGGAAGATTGACCAGTAGTGAGCGGCGAACATCAGCACTCGGATCATTTTGCAGTACCTGGAGAAGCTTCTCCAACAAGCCCGACTCCTGGTCTGCATCACTGTCATCTGAGTTTGTGAGGCTGTCGGATTGGTTGCCAGCGAGGCGACCAAGCCCGAGAACTGCCTGAACACGGACCATAGCCTCCTTGTCGCGAATTCTCTTCAAGAGCGCATGGCGGAGCGATTGGAACAGGGCATCATCAAGCGCATCGAGAGAGTTGACAATCTGCGATAGCAGCTGGGTTGATCTGTAGCGGACAAATTTGTCTTTTGCAATCATGAGAGGAGAGACGGCCTCCACCAGCTCCGAGATCAATCTTGCGCTTGGCGTTTCTGGCATCTGGATAGCGTCGTCGGCCAGGTCGCCCAGCAGCTCATTATCTTTGTCACTAGAGTGCCGCAGGTAGAAGCTGATGAAACGAATAGACTTTTCGCCCACGCTTTCGGTTTTCTTGACTGGCATGACTTTTAACACGGATCGAATAAACTCGGCATTGAAGGCCTTCTCGTCAAAGTCGCAATCGGAAGTCGTCTTTTGGTTAGGTGTCTCATAGCAGCATGCCTCGTGGATCTTTCGGAGCGTGACGGCCAACTTTCGGTGCGTCGCAGTGTTGCGTTGCGCATCGCGGAAGATTGAACTGATTCTTAGCCTCAGGTCGTTGTCTGGTGTGTCGACGAACTCGGCGGCGGGAGTAGGCGAGATACGGGAAATGGAGGGAATCCGCCCGCTCAACGCCGAATTCGAGCGTTTGCGGCCACCCGCAGAGGAAGGTCGTGTGGAGCGTGTTGTTGACGCTCTTGCCGGCATTTTGGATTTTGATAAGGATGCAGAAGTCCGTATATCGGTACAGAGTCTAGCGGTGATGCACAAATTGAATAGGCACATCCATCTGCGACCCTTTGTTTGGATACGCGGCGCGTGTTGACGATCAAGTCAACAGTGTTCTCTTTTAGGAATAGCGTTAATGGGAATGGACCGTTTATCACGTGCGATAAGATATGCTACTTTTGGACGCTTGGTGGGTCTGGGAACTTTTTTTTTGGTCGCTGCTCAGCTTGAGTTGCTGTTAGGCACAGTCTTCGATGTTGCGCCGTGTTTAACGATTTTCTTGAAATGAGTGTCGCCGAGGATAGCAAAAAAAGGCTTCGGCCCGAAATCGAGGAGGCACTGGCAGCAATGCCAGACTCGGAGACTGTTGTTGCTCCCGCGCCAAAGAAAGCCCGGACGGAAGAGCGCAGATCTCTTTTTGTTCGATCACTACCTCCAAATGTGACGAACGAAAGCCTTGCGGAGTTTTTCTCCGAATACTTTCCCATCAAGCATGCCACTGTGGTTATTGATCAGCAGACAAAGGAGTCTCGCGGCTTCGGTTTCGTGACTCTAGCGGACGCTGACGACGCCAAGCAGGCGCAGACTATTTTTGACAAGAAGCGATGGGAAGACAGAACCATTCGAGTCGAAGTGGCCGAGCCGAGACAAAGAAAAGAAGCCACTGAGGGTGCCCAACCTCGCCAGAAGCCGGGAAAGCCCGAATTTGAGCCGACGCCAAAGTTGATTGTGCGAAATCTACCCTGGAGCATTCGCAACTCCGAGCAGCTTGGCCATCTATTCCGTAGCTACGGCAAGGTTAAGTTTGCGGATTTGCCCAAGAACAGAGGAAAGCTCAAGGGGTTCGGATTCGTTACCTTACGAGGCAAGAAGAATGCCGAAAAGGCTCTCGAAGGTATCAACGGCAAGGAAATTGATGGCAGAACTCTTGCTGTTGACTGGGCTGTCGATAAGGACACATGGGAACAACAGCAAGCCGAGGAAGGGAAGGAGGGCGAAAGTGGCGATGATGACGGCGACGACGAAACCAGCTCTGAAGAAGACTCGGACACTGAAGACGACGACGACGAAGACCTCAATCAAGACAAGGAAGAGGGTCAGCTGAACACTGACCTGGAAAATTTTATGAAGAACCACATGCAAAATATAGAGGATGAGGACGAGGATGAAGAGGACGAGGAAGAAACAAAGAGAAAAGAAGAGCGTAACAACTCGTCTGACAATTCTTGCACAATTTTTGTCCGCAACCTGCCATTTACCACCAACGACGAACACCTCAAGTCATTCTTCAGCAGCTTTGGAAACGTTCGATATGCGCGTGTCGTTATGGACAAAGCTACAGATCGCCCTGCGGGAACAGCGTTTGTTTGCTTCTATCAGGAGGAGGACGCCAAGACATGTATCAAGGGAGCTCCACGACGACAGCAGCCAGCTGCCTCGGGCAAGAAATCTATTCTGCAAGACGACAACCTTGATCCTACAGGAAAATACACTCTTGATGGTCGTCTCCTCAGCATAGCGCAGGCTGTAAATCGTGCTGAAGCCAGCAACTTGGCAGAAAGCTCGTTGGCAAACCGGAGAGAAAAGGACAAGAGACGACTCTATCTTCTTGCTGAGGGTTCCATTGGTACCAATTCGCCTATTTACAACCTGCTGAGTCTGCCTGAAATCCGAATGCGACAAGCCAGCGCGGTTCAAAGAAAAAAGCTCGTCCAAGGCAACCCAACTCTGCATATTAGTCTCACACGAATTGCGCTACGAAATATCCCCAAAAACATTGGCTCCAAAGAACTCAAGGAGCTGGCTCGAAAAGCTGTCGTCGGTTTCGCGCAGGATGTCAAAGAAGGCATTCGCGAGCCACTGTCTAAGGAGGAGAACGCAAGAGACGGAAAGGACGCCAAGGAGAAGGAGAAGCAAAGAAAGCTGAAAGGAAAGGGTATCGTGCGTCAGGCCAAAATTGTCTTTGAGAGCACTCAGGGCTCCAAGGTCAGCGAAGATTCCGGTGCTGGTAAGAGCCGTGGCTATGGCTTCATCGAATACGTGTCTCATCACTGGGCCCTCATGGGTCTGCGATACCTGAACGGCCAACAAATGGATGACACAGAAGAGGGCAAGAAGAAGCGCCTGGTTGCGGAGTTTGCCATTGAGAACGCTCAGGTTGTGCAGCGCAGAAGAACAAATGAAGAAAAATCAAGGCAAGCGAGGAAAGATGCTACTAAGGGAAAGCCGCGCTTCGAAAAGGACAATGATGAGGAAGGGTCTAACGGCAACGGATTGCGCGGCGAAAGAGGCGGAAGGGGCGGCCGTGGGGGCCGTGGGGGCCGTGGGGGC
>JAPFSE010000595.1:0-45035 GCA_030777785.1 Beauveria caledonica | reverse complement strand
CGGCGCCAGCGCTCGACGCGCACGGCGTGCCCGACTACAGGGCTGTGACCAAGGATATTGTGGCGCACGAGCAGCAGCTGCCGGACGAGAAGCTCACGCCGCGCTTCAACCACCGGCTCTTCTTTTCGAGCCTGCAGCAGTTTCAGGCCATCGAGAGCGATGCCAAAGAATGGGGCGCCGCTCTTCTCTACGGTGATGTCGTCACGAGCACAAATGTTCTCCTCGAAAAGTATGCAGTGGCCATCCATGTTTCCAAAAGGGGAAAGAATTCTAACAGTCATGCCTTGGTAGAAATTCCAAACTGATTGCAAAGCTACCTTCTGGCTTCACATTTACCGCCTCCACACAGCTCGCCGGCCGCGGCCGCGGATCCAACGTCTGGGTTGCGCCGCCCGGCTCCCTTCTCTTCTCCGTCATTATCAACCATCCCGCCAACCTCGCCGCGTCTCGACCCGTCGTTTTCGTCCAGTACATTGCTGCCATTGCCGTTGTTGAAGCGATTCAGTCCTACGGCCGCGGCTACGAGAACCTCCAAGTCAAGCTCAAGTGGCCCAACGACATTTGTAAGTTCTATCTAGACCCGTGCTACATTACTCTTCCACATTCTTCATTTTAACCTCTATCTTTTCAAGATGCGCTGGACCCAAGCAAGCCGGCGTCGGAAAAATCCTACGTCAAAATTGGTGGCATTCTCTCGCAGTGCGGCTACTACGACGGCAGCTACCAGATCATCCTGGGCATCGGCATCAACGCCGTGAACCCGCGCCCAACGACGTCCATCTCGGACATGCTCGGCGAGGGTGCCGCGCCGCTGCACCTCGAGACGCTGCTCGCGCGCATCCTGACGCGTCTCGAAGCCGCGTACGCCCAGTTCCGCCGCGAGGGCTTCTCTGCCAACCTCGAGTCGCGGTACTATCGCCACTGGCTACACACGGGCCAGGACATTACGCTCGAGGCCGAAGCGGGCGCCAGGGCGAGGGTCGTGGGCATCACGCGGGACTGGGGCATGCTCCGCGTGGAGGAGACAGACAGAGATGGCCGGGCGACGGGGCGCATGTGGTCGCTGCAAAGCGACGAAAACAGTTTTGACTACTGGAAGGGTTTGGTACGAAGGAAAGAGTAAGGCGTTGCCGAAGATTGACAGCACGGTGTGAGGATGTAAAATAGTATGTTGTAGACAAAAATAATACAGGTGGTGCTCTGGTCAAAATCCAGCACACGTTCGTGGCAAGACTCCGCACAGATATACCAGTCGTTGCTTCAGCCAGAGGATGTCTTGAGCCTCGTCGCGGAGTCTTGTTTCTCTAGATTGTAGTGTATTTTCCGCCCATAGAACGCCGTGCCATGCCGTAGTCGAGTGAAGATGTACATGTATACAAAGGGAATTTCTCCTTCACGTTTTCTTTTTCCGCAGCCATATTTTTTCGGAAATGGCAGATTGTAATTCTGCGCATATCATTGCCGGTTCGAGTAGATCGTCCTCAGGAAGTCGGGTTATGAACCGTTCGGTCGGCTGCGCGCGCATCGTTTGCGAATTCTTCGATCCCACCGCAGGGCCTCCTCTACCGGTCTTTGTAGACCTTGGGCTTCCAACCTTCCTTGGCCTCGGCCTCTTGCTCAATCTTTTCCTTCATAGGGCCGAGCTCGCGCTCGAAGCGCTCCTTGGCGCGGACAATCTTGCTCTGCAGGTAGAAGCTGCCCCCCTTTTGCGGCTCGTTGGCGTCGAACAGACGCTTGTAGCGCTCGAGCACCTCCTCGACGTTGGCGTGGCCGCCGGCGGGCGGCTTGACATTGAGCACCTTGCAGGCCTCGTCGAGCGTCATGCCGCCCGACAGCGAGGCACCCGCCGAGGCGCCGCCACCAGACTTGGCCTGCGCGCGCTGGAAGGCCGACGCGGCCTGGGCCTGCTTGTACGCCGCCATGAACGAGCGGCCGAGGATGCGCGAGCCCGTGACAAAGGCTGTCAAGACGAAGCGGTGCGCCTGCCGGAGAGAGAGATCTGGTTAGTTGGGTGTGTCTCGGGACGGAGTGAAAGAGGGCAGGCTGTCATCAGGCGAGGCCGAGCAAGCTGTGCGCGGGCGCAAAGCTTTTTGGCTAGAGCCTGCAGAGGAGGGTTCAGGGCTGCTTCCGTACCATTTCTGGATCAGACGAATTGAATCGCTGCCTGCAAAAGTGTGTCTGATAGATTACAATGAGAGACAAGAAAAAAGAGTCTCTCCCGCAAGACAGCAAGATGCTTCTGCGTCGTCAGCTGGGGGCGGTTGAGGATAGCCGTGAAATCGAGAGACGCAAAGGAGAGAGAAGTCGCGAGATTTCGGAGGCGCTAGATTTTCCTTGCCAGTCGCCGGTGCAGCGCCGACCAGCCGCTAGAAAAGCTGCCTGCGTGACATGCAGAGGCCTGATTAGTCAGGACCAAACATGCTCATCAAAAAGGGAAGATCATTAGATGTCAGATGTCAAAAAGATATATAGTTTTAGTGAGGAAAATCATGTATTTTATTTTGATGCGATACAGAGGTTCCAAATTATTTCATGTCTTTTGTCGTATTTCAGTTCCTCTATTCTAGCCAGGGCAATACCTCATTCTTCACCGAGTTTAGTTCGGCATTCCTGCAGCGGATTTAACACCACAGCGGGCTGCTTCTAGGGGCCTACATCGCCTGTGAGCCTGTGAGCGGCTCATCGCCAAACCTCAGTTTGACATAATAAATCTAAAATATCGCCAAGACGAAATTTTTGATATTCGTATCGACAGGTCAGACGAGACCGCTTCATTGTTTGTCATATTCCTCGCTAATTTCTTTTCAGTTCTTTGCAGTTCATCTTCACGGCTCACCCAGGCAAGCTCACTCACCTTCATCTTGTTAGCTCCCATGCGAGGAGGGGCGACATTGAGCCAGCAAAACATGACGCCGCAAGAGATCGCAGACTTGCTCCAGCGCGAGGGCCGCGGGGAGTCTAACGAAGACTACGATGAGTCTCTTGAACCGGAATATGCAGTTCAGCGACGAACTGAACTGTTGGCTGGCGTGCTTGAGACTTGCAAGGAGCTGCGCGCCTCGGATCGGGCACAGCTCGAAGTCGTGGCCGAGAAGCTGGGTGATGGTAGCCGCGACGGTACGTCGCCCGCCTCTTGAAGGTCCGGAAACAAAAGAGATTCGAGGCTAACATTGCAGGCAGAGACTTGGCGCTTGCCGTATGGTGACTCTGGCATCTTGACCTTTTTCCTCGAAGAGCTTGCCAAGAAAGACATTTCCAACAAGCTCAAAATTCACGCTCTGCGAATCGTGGGAAACGCATGCGCAGATACAAACAAGAATCGAGCTCTCACGGTAGAGGACAGTCGCCTAGAGGCGGTTATTCGACAATTGAGCGACGAGAATGTCGTTCAGTTCACTATTCCGGTGCTATACAATGTCATGGTCGACTACGGTGTGTGCTCACCCCACGATATATAGCAGTCGACTGATTCCATGAGAAATGCAATACTGATGAAAGCATGATGCAGGTCCTGCCCAGGCTCTTGCGTCGGAGCTCAAGATCAGCCAAGCCATGATGAAGCTCCTGTCATCGCCAAATATGCCGCAGTTTGCCGGCATGATCCTCTACTTCTGCCGCATCCTCGCGCTCATTGTCAACAGAGACTCTGAAATCGCCGCCGCCGCCGACGACACCGTTGCCGTGCTCCTCTCCGTCGCCACCAGCACCACTTGCAAGGACGACGCCGAGGAGTTTGCCGCGCTCGGCACAGTCGCCCTCGTCTACCTCGCCGCCGAGCGCTTCCAGCAGCTCGCCATCTCTCACGACCAATTCGGTCTCTTGCTGGACGCTTTCTACCACGCCCACGTCGGCCTAGACATTTCCCGCGTCGACGACCCCGACGTGGCCGCCGCGCTCAAGCAGCTCCGCCTCTCCATGCTCAGCACGCTGGCCGAGCTCACCTCGCATGGCGCCTTTCCGGCGGCGTACCCGCCGACGTCGGCGGCCGTGCAGACAGTGTTCGCGTGGCTGCAGAGCGGCGACTCATCGCTGCAGGCGGCCGCGTGCCTCGCGCTCGGCAACTTGGCGCGGTCGGACGGGGCGGCGACGGCGCTGGTCGAGCAGCACGCGCCCCAGACGGCGCTCGCCAAGGTGCTCGCCGACCCGGACGCCACGGACGCGCAGCTGCTGCACGCGGCGCTCGCGTTCCTCAAGAACCTGGCCATCCCCGCGCACAACAAGCCCGCGCTGCGGCCGCTGCTGGAGCCCGGCTGCGTGCCGCGCATCTACGGCCTGGACGCGCAGCCGCAATTGCAGTATGGCGCCGTGTCGCTGACGAGGCTGCTGCTAGCCGGCTGCCCGGACAATGTGGCGCAGTTTTGCAAGGACAGCGGCCAGGAGGGCGAGTCCGACGCCGCGGGGACGGGAGGCAGCGTCGAGGGCCTAATTTCTCTCTTTGGCCGCACCGACACGGAACCCACCAAGGTCGAGGCTGCTCGGTCCGTCGCCGCCATCTGCCGCGTCCTGCACTCCGACGCCGCCGCGGAGCTGCTCCCAGGGCGTGGAGAGTCCGACAGCGAGAGCCGCGCCGCGTTTTACGCACACCACGACGTCGGCAAGCCGCTCGCCTTTCTCGTCACACAGGAAAAGTGGCATAGTCTACGCTCCGAGGCCTGGTTCGTGCTGGCGCTCATGTCGCGCTCTGCCGATGGCTCCCGCATCATTGCTGCCGTGCTCGAGCAGGAAGCTGTCTCGGCCCGGCTGACCGAGACCATCACCGGCGAGAAAAAGGACGGGCGGGTGACGGAGGTGGTCGATGAGGACAAGGACGACAGCACGGCCGCGCTGTCGGCCGCCGAGGGGCTGGGCTTGCAGCCGCAGCAGGCGGATCCAAAGCAAAAGGAGCGCATCGCGGCCGTCGAGCGGGAGAATGCGCTCGTCATGTGCACTGAGCTGCTGAGGAACTGGAGCGACGAGTTCAAGCCTTTGAGTCGTGCATTCTTGGAAAGTCTACTAAAAGACGGCACTGAGCTGGTGGTGGCGCATAGAAACAAAGAAACCAGTACAGTATAACCCTATCTAGACAGGTTACAGTATTGTATCTTCAAGGTTTCGAAAGCTTGAGTCAGGCCAAGTCACATGGACCACATCGTCAAATCAGAGTCACATAAATATTTTGATTCATTTAGCGTCGAATACAAAAGGGAGAGCCAATGATCATGCAAATAATTCTTTACCCTGGACTATGAACCGGGCCAAGCACTACATCGTAGTAGCCTTTGCAGCAGCCGACCCATGCCCATCCCGTACGATACGCAAAGAGCACAAAAACCCTCATAAAACACCAGAATCCCATTTTTTGTGTTGCATCCGCTCTCTCCTTTATTTCTTTGCACCCTCGGCCTCGGTCTTGTCCTTTGCACGCTTCTCGCGGGCGCCCAGGTAGCGCTTCTCGGAGCGGGCTTGGCGGAGGGCCACGTAGGCGCCGCCCTTGACGGGGGCGGGCATGTCGCCCTTCTTGATCTCCTTGACGCCGAGGTCGGTGGCGGCGATGGGCAGGACCGAGGCGACGGTGGCGGCCGTGTTGACCTTGGAGAGGTCCGTCTTGGTGTCGCCCTTCTTGGGGGCGTTGGACTTGCGGGGGAGCAGGATGAGGCGCTCCTTGTAGGCCTTCAAGCGGGCAACGTTGAGGGCCAGGGACTCCTCGGAGAGGTTCTGGCGGCGGAAGTCGACGGCGATACCGATGGTGGGAGCGAGGGGACGGGCAATACCAGCCTCCTGTGAAATTTGTTAGTCTGCTTGACATTCTGCCGAGAACAATTTCGCAAGGTCGACTAATCGTCCAACGCTATCCCGATCGAGCACAAAGATTTGCATCCATCGTATGACGGCTTCTTGCCAGCGCTCGGAATCTTTTGGTCGTCGAGTGGGGTTGCGCGAGAGAACGAATGGCGATTCGCGGATTTCCTGGTCCTTCGTACCTTGAGCTCAGTCAGAGTGAAACCGCGGCCGGTGCGGACCTTGCGGTTGTACTTGATGGTAGGGCATCGGACAATGGGACGGAGCTTGTCGACGGGGCGGGGAGCCAGAGCAGCGGCCTTGGCCTGACGGGCAGTACGGCGGGAAGCCTTCTTGCCAGCCTAGAGGTTCCAATCTTGTCAATAACCACGTTTTCTCATGCCTTCATATTCGCTGAAAACCATCTGCGCTTGGTTCAGGTCGGGAGATTAATTCGCATACCTGGTCAAAGTGCGTGCGTACGCGACGCTGCCAGTCCTTGTGGAAGTCTGTTCAAATATCCTCGGTCAGTCGTCGATTCCTCCATCATGCGTTTCGTCGGTCGTTGTGGCGCTGGTATTCGCTTTCGAGGCGACGGTTCTGGGGAGATATATGCTCACGGTTCTTAACGATCTTCTGGTTGTGCTTGATCGCCTATTCGGAAGAAAAAGACCCAGGTCAGTAATTGAATCTCTCATTATGTGACAACGTGTTTTGCGCAATTGCGGGATTCGTACCATTTTGTCTGCTTGCGATCAAACGATCCGGATTGTCGATTGTTCGAGAGGCGTGGAATGATCAGAGGAGTTGGAGGCTTGACAATTTCTTAGAAGGGTTTTCGTGCCCTACGAAAAGCTACGTACCTGGTGGGGTATGCCCTTTCCACTGGGCGAAACAAGCGAAGGGAAAAACTTGTGTGGACAAGTCACGTGTGCGCTGGTTGCTGGCGGACCAGTAAAATGAAGTGCAGACTGTAATTTGCGAATGGGGCAGGACAGCCTGTTTTGGCTTGGCGTAGAGTGGACTTTGTTGGCTCCGTTTGCCTTTCCTGCCTGGTTTCAAAGGCAGCCAGACTGGAAGCCGGCTTGCAGCTGGCAAGGGAAAGCTATAAATTCCTCGCGCGCCGCCGCGATTTTCAGATTCTTTTCTTCCTTTCTTCTTCATACTTACCTTGTTCCGAAGTTCCCAGCTCAAGATTTGGGGGCTTCAGTGTGGAAGGCCTGCATTGCACAGCGCGGTGTCGCTCCACGCTCTATTGTCCTTCGGGGCCATAGGGGGCGTAATTTTTGATTTCATCCCGTTTTCATTGTGAACGACGCTACATGCGACGCCATAAAGAAGATAGGAGCTACAGTTAATGCGACGTGTAGCTATGAACGTTGATTCGGAGAGCCATACCGTTCGACGCGTGGCTCACCTGTCTTTGCACATTGGCGAAATGCACACTGATAGTATCACGCCAGTTGCGTTTGTGCAACGCCTTGCAAGAAGCTCTGCTACCGCCAGACCGTCTGCTTTGCCTGACGCGAGATTGTCACGCAGAGCTTCACCCACGTCGCCCGCGCCAGATCTCCAATCTGCGCATCCACAAACATTGTTCACCTAATTAACATATTATCTATCCTCAATTGATCCGTAGCAGCACCGTTCTTCCTCATGTCTGGCCTGTGCTCGCTCCCCCTCCTCGGATCGGCGTTTGCTCAGCTAGCAAGTGCCACTTGTTCTTCGTTTTTCATGAGCTTCGGATGGGTTGCGGAGCAGGTAAATGCACTGCTCCTGAACCACCCAAAAATCATCTCTCCTTCCTCCAAATGTATTCCAACAGTTAATCCAAGCCGTAAATTGCAGTGTAGAGCTCCTGTTCGCCGGGATTTCTCCGTGCCAATCATAGCACGCGAATTCCACGCCAGACCGGGACTACCAAAAAAATCTCATGACATGCTAGAGCTCCTTTGAACCCGCCCCATTTTCGCGGCGGAAAACCTTTGGACAGCACCTCGTCTCTCGTCATTTCTGTACTACCAATCCGCCTTTTCTCCCCCCGCTGTCGTCTGAACCAAAGACAACACTTTGCAATTCAGCAGCCGAAACATTTCGGTTCTTTTCTTTCTTGTCAGTCTCCCATCACACGAATCCGACGGAAGCCATGGCGTCAAGGATCGGCCCACGCACCGTCAAGGATGCTACGAGATTCACCTCGACGATTCCGCACGCCACATCGAAGACGGCGGCGCCGGCATCTCCCTCCGTCAGCGCCGCGATGCCCAGGCCTTCGAGAGTTCCCGGCGAGACGCCCGAGCAGCGCGTCAAGCGACTGCGCCTCGCGCACCTCGCCGCGCAAAAGGCCCAGATCAGCCAGACGGACCGCATCGTCGACGCCTCCCGACGACTTCTCGACGTGGCTCACCGCTGGACCATAGGCGGCATTGTCGTCTTTACCGGTAAGCTTCTTCTTTTCGTTCCTCCCGAGGCCGCTTTTCAACCCGGCCAGCGTTCGCCTCGGTGGCAAAAGGTCAAGAAACTAATGGGTGGCGAATCGTCTAGCCGTTGCCGGCGTTGTCAGCATATACTCGGTATGGGATATGCTGCGATATAATCGCGCCCGCCGCGCCGAGTGGGCCGAAGCCCAGAAGAAGCTCGAGTCGGACGAGCTCGCCACCGCGCGCCTGGCGTACCTCAAGGGTACGGCGACCGAGGACCAGATTGCGCTCGTCGAGGCGGCCAACCGCGAGGCCGAGGAAAAGGGCATCCGTCTGCCGCCCCTCATCGGGCCCCCCGAGCACCGCACGCATTTCGAGGAGCACCTCAAGCCCACGCTGCAGGGCGACGGCGGCAGCGGCGGCAAGGAGGCCGCTGCCGGAAAGGGCGTGTTTGGCGTGCTCTCCGGCGTGTTTGGCGGCGGCGGCGGCGAGGAGGAGTCACCCGCTACTGAGGCTGTTCAAGCTGCGGCCCAGCAAGCAGAGGCTGTCGAGTCCACGACCAACAGCGCGTGGGAGAGGGAGCTGGAGAACCAGCGCAAGGGGGGCAGCCTGGATCAGCTTGGTCTCGCAGGTGCTTCTGGCGAGCAGGTTTCTACCAAGAAGGGATGGTGGCCTTGGTAACTGCGCTTCGAGTCGGTGATGGGGCCAGAAAAATAAACAGCATTAGCTCATTGTATACTTGGGATCGAAGTCGAGAGGCGGATATATATGTACGTGATAAGAGGGAAGGCTTGTCAAACTGTAACATAGACTGTAGATGGGTCGAGCATTAGACGGCGTCATGGAGTCCTTTTTTGTATGTACGATAGATGAATCTCTCATCCTCACATCTGCACAACCAAACAAAATCCACAACAGTAAAAATCGTGAGCATGCAACAACTCAGTCAGCACTATGCAGACAGAACAAGTACAGAGATGGCGGTAGAGCAGACAGGAAGAATAGTAAAGAGTGAATTACTGTAATAAGTTTATGCAGAACGCCCTGCTAATGGGCCCAGATTGACTATAGTCAGAAGGCCTTTCTAAACAACGCTGCGAGTCGACACTGCGATCTCGAGAATCTAATGACGGTGGTGAAGAGTGCAGTAACCCAATACAATAAGAAAAGTTTTCGCCGAAGATCATCGACTGATGAGGGAAAATATAACAAAACGCTTCAATCCGCAAAAATGCAATTAGAAAAAAATCAGCTGCGTCCCACTCAAGTAACATCGTGAATACGTCTGATGGGCAAAGTTAAGTGTACAGCTCCTCGAGCGGAGGAGGTTTAGACTATTAGCGAGTCAAGCAGGGGAAAGAGATGAATATCCAGGGAGAAATCGCTCGAGTCGTGTCAATGAAGGGCCCTGCGACCTTGGGGGGCGGCCGTTCCAGAGCCCTCTCACGCTGGAATGGTGGTTGACCAGTCCTCAGACGACGATCGGTATCTGCTTCGCAAAGCAGCGAAGCTTTTGTCGCTTCTGCGACCACGATAATGGTCTCACCGCACTATCCCATACTTGCTGTTCTGTATGAGGATCTGCGATGAAGCTTTTCCCTTCCTATGAGATGATGATGTGATTAAAATGACCGGGCACCTTGTCTCGGCATTTGTCGCAGTCGGACCTGTATCCTATACTGAAGCTGCGCTTCATGCCTGGTTGCCATGTCCATGTATTCACAGTGTGTCGGCTCCGGGTATGACCCTTTCGGTGAGAGGTCGGCGAGTCCGGGTCACCTTCTCCGTCGTCGGACGCGGGCGGTCGGTGGATCTCGACATCCATCATGGCGTTTGGGTGTTCCATTGCCTGGAGCGCGGCCAAGTGTCCAGGAGAGTGCGCCATGCAATCTTCTGATTCCGAGATTGGAGAAGGCAGCCTCCTATTACTCTGCAGAGTCTGCCAATTTTGGTCCTGCGGTGCGTCGCATTGTGCGCAAGGTTGATCCGCAAGTCCGACTTGGTGGTGGCCCATGTTGGCGATGCCTCGGCGTCCCGCAGCAGCGGTTGAATTGGCCCACTGCTGGCCTCGAAGCTGGTCGACAAAGCTAGGTTGAATCGGCGTAGGGATGCGGCCAGCTAGAGCGTCGGGCTGCAGATGGCTTGGTATTGCAGACTGCATCTCGACAGATTCCATGGTGGCCATTTGCTGGTCGCATAAACCTGAATGTTGCCAAATTGAATAGTCGGAATCTGTAGCAAAGTCTGTCTCACCCATGCTTGAAGCCATCGTTGTGGGAGAAGACATGTTCTGCTGCATCGTTGTGGACATTGGTGATGTGCGAACAGGAAGGCATTGAACACGTTTCTAGAGTTGTTGTCAGCATGGCAAGTCTGGGACGTTTGCAACAAGGCGCGTCGTCGTTGGCTTACAGCGCGGTGTTCAGAAAATCCAGCAGGCCCATTGGCCAAATCAGCCTCGTCACGGTGCCTCTTCCGGCTAGTTTCCATCATGTCGGTATGCTGCTGGGTAGCAAACATGTTGGCTGATGCCGGTCGCACGTGGCCGGGCGAGACGAAACTGCAGCGACAAGTGGTTCGTCTTGTACGGCGAGTCAAGGCCAGCGTAGTATTATGCAGCCGCGTGTAGCAAGTGCAGGAAGTGCAGTGCAGGAAGTGCAGGACGCGCGTGGGCAGGTGGCTGTGTCTAGAGTGCTGCTGCGGCACAGTCGTGAAGCGACGTCGGTAGCTTCGTTTTGTTGCAGTGGGAGGGGGTGGATTTGCTTTTGCCGAGCGAGTGTCTTCGGCGTATCTTGGGTCGGCTGGACAGAATGGGGTGGAGGAAAAAGAAAAAAGTACAGAAGATATGACTTATGATGTGATGTGAGCAGAACGTTTGGGGGGGGATCAAGCCTAGAGCCTGAAATCGAGGAGAGCAGGCCGTCAGGGAGCGGGGGGGGGAGGCGGGAGAGGCAGGCGGAGAGCGACAAGGCGATGGTTGGTAAGGGACCAACCACTGCGACCAGGTGGCAATGACGGGGGGAGGACCCTAAGGCATTGGCTATTAATCAAATGGCAACCTCGAAGCAGAGTGATTAAAAGTACGTGAGGGATGTAAATTCAGAGAGAATCTGGGGTGAGGTCTTTTTTTGCTAACTAGTAAAAAATCACCCTCAAGAGTCGCGTTGTGAATATGTTTGTCTGAGGCGCACCCTCTCAAGGTGCCAGAGGCGGAGAAGCGTTGTAGCTTGATGAGTGGCTGGGGCTCAGCCTTTCCTTGTTACCCTAAACGGATATATCAACGCGACTTTGTCGTGTTTTTGTACGATGATTGTGTGCGATGGAGGCTGGGTACGATGTAGGAGGATGGATCTCTGTCATCGTAATTATTTAATGCATTTATCAACCAAGTTCGAGTCCATGCGGTTGTAACACATGATCTATGAGTACAGTTGCAGTCCAAGCTTGTCAGACTGGCGACATCTACTAGCCACCCCAGTTGACCAGTATTCGGCTGTTGAAGCAACCATTTTGGGACACGGAGCGATTCCAGGCTGTAGAAAAACCAACTCAGCTCATGTGCAGTCCGTAAGGGCTGCAGACCCTCGCATATTGTCTCTCGATGTACCGATGGCGCTGACTCTTGGCTGGCAGCGCACACCACAATGAGCTCTGTTTGGAGGTTGCTGCGATCTGCAAGATGGCCGTTTGGCAGTGCATCGCCATGCTTGCTAATAACTATCCGTACCCAGCTGGGAGATGGCGACCGACCAGGCTCTGACCGATACTTACTTTTTGCAGCTGACTAGCTACGCAGAGGCGGAGAGCAGGCTGCATTGATGCTACACATAGCATGCCCATCATTGATAATCAGCATCCATAGGGCATATAATCCCGACAGATCCTGGTCAATAGCGCGCGATGCTGAAGAACGCCACATGCTGTGAACTGCCAACTGGCAGGTTGGCAGGGTTATTTTAAGAAAGCACTGCGACCAAACCCTTTTGCGAGATTGATCACGGACTCTATGCACTTATGGGACCTGCCTTATTCGTCTCGATTATTCTCCCAATGCCACTGGCGTACCCGTATCTGACGTATTACTTCCGAGGTATTACATCCACAGGCTCCAGCGGCTGCACGCACCCATCAGCCCATGTACCACATCGCGTCTGAATAATGCACCTTTACCTTGTCGCTCCAAGGGCATCCCGCACTCTTTACTCAAGGGCCCAGAAACTGACTTGTAGGCACGAGGGCGAACGCGCTCATTCCAGGGATGCAAGCTCCATTACTCGTCTACAACAAACGTTCCGGCTCTGGATTCGGTGGCCCTCGGTGGCCCTCAGTGGGATTCCGCTGACCCTTTGAGTGGCTTGTGGTGCTTCCAGGCTATTCCAGCGCTCTTCAGTGGCTGTCTCGGGCTGGTGGGGTACGCCTTTCCTTGCGACATCGACAAGTTTTGGAGCTAGAAAACATTTTTTTTCTTTTCGGAAAAAAGGGACTAAATTCCCCAAAAAATTAGCATTTAGTATTAGGCGCACTTGTACTGCATCCGAACCTCGCAGATCTGACTCACGTAGACGACCTCTGCGTAACGTTATAATTTTCTTCTTCTTAATTGGCTTCACTTCACTCCGTACATCTTGCAATCTTTGATCTTTTCAGCTGACACTACATCCCTCCTGCGGCCTGGTCGACCAAGTGCTCTGCTGCGTGGATATTTGTCTCGGAAACATCTCCAATCGCCCTAAATCTGCACTTGCCGATTACGCATACCCAATTACCAAAACATATATCTATCGACTTGCCAGTCGACTCCAAGCACAAAAAGTCTCAGGATATGTCGTCTTCAAGTCTTTTCGGCATGGCTGCTGATGATACCCGGAGTGAGTCGTCTCTTCCACAAGTTGCATCATCTTCCTTGGCCGAGTACAGCCTTCTCTGTGTCCGGCGCGGGGCAGTACGACCGTCGATATTTTCCGCCCCAGCTGGCCGCCACCATTCTTCGCCCAACCAATTTCCTGTATCTCTTGGCAATTACTCTTTACTGACAAGTTCAAAAGTCCTGGGACAGGATCCCCTCATTCCTCCCGCCCTCCTCACAACCGAGATCCCTTTGACCGACAATGCCACCAAGACCGTTCTCAAGGGCCGCAATGACGCCGCCGACATTGTCCTAGGCCGCAGCGACCGTCTACTGGTTGTCGTCGGTCCCTGCTCTATCCACGACCCCCCAATGGCTCACGAGTATGCCGCTCGCCTCAAGGCCCTCGCCGATAAGCTCTCTGGCGACCTCTGCATCGTCATGCGCGCATACCTAGAGAAGCCCAGAACCACGGTTGGCTGGAAGGGTCTGATAAATGATCCCAGCATTGACAACTCCTTCGAGATTAACAAGGGCCTTCGCGTGTCTCGCCAGCTCTTCGCCGACCTGACAAATAACGGCATGCCCATTGCCAGTGAGATGCTTGACACCATCTCTCCCCAGTTCCTTGCCGACTGCATCTCTGTCGGCGCCATTGGTGCCCGTACCACCGAGTCCCAGCTTCATCGCGAGCTGGCCTCTGGCCTGTCCTTCCCCGTCGGCTTCAAGAACGGCACTGATGGCAACCTCGGCGTTGCCATTGACGCCATTGGTGCTGCCGCTGCTAAGCACCACTTTATGGGTGTCACTAAACAGGGCCTGGCCGCCATTACTCGCACAAAAGGCAATGAGCACGGCTTTGTCATTCTGCGTGGCGGTACCTATGGCCCTAACTTTGACAAGGAGAGTGTGCAGGCTGCCAAGAAGACCCTCGAGGAGAAGAAGCAAAAGATGGCCATCATGATTGACTGCTCACACGGTATGTGTCCCGGTCAAGATACTACATCCGCTTCATGGACTAATACTAACACGCTACGCAAAAGGCAACTCCCAAAAGAATCATAACAACCAGCCCAAGGTTGCCAAGGTTGTCGGTGAACAACTGCGGGAGGGTGAGAAGGCCATTATTGGTGTCATGATCGAGTCCAACATCAACGAAGGCAACCAAAAAGTTCCGGCCGAGGGCCCCGCTGCTCTCAAGCCTGGTGTTAGCATCACAGATGCCTGCATTCACTGGGAAGACACAGTGACTGTCCTCGAAGACCTCGCCGAGGCTGTCCGCGCCCGCAGACAAGTAAATGGCAGTTCCGCCTAAACAAAAAGTTGACATTGAGAATTGTTCGCATGAGTCATTTGAAAAACGAGAGGTCACGGCCCTTGAAAGTGAGACCCGCAGCGGATAGATTCCGCTTATGGTATATAAGAAATCTGTACCATCTAGAAGATGGAGAGCGTAATTCGTTGAACAGAAAGCCAATTCGCTATAGTCCATATATACTCATGAGTACCATATTACTCGATTTACATATCTTCGTGCGGGAACTCCTCAAACGCCATTGAACGTATAGTGTGATAATATATGCATTGTCTTTCCTCACCGGCCGGGAGCAACGGGAGCGTACCCCATATTCTGATGACCAAACGTACGACGCTCTCGCCACTGGGTAAAGCGCTTGAAACCAGCCCAACCAAGCAGCCCGACAGTCCCCAAAATGAAGATCCAGACTATGATCTTGTCCTTGTTGCTGTCACGCTGGAAACACATTGTAAATACATCGTCCTCGGTCGCATCCTTGCAAAACGGAATGCCCTGCTTGAGACAAAACGCCTTTGTACACTCGGTGCATGATGTCGAAGCCGATCGCGGCGCGACAGCCAGGGCTTCACTCGAAGGTATGTCTACCGTATCGAAGAATGGAGACGATCGTTTCGACTGGTGTTCTGGCCCCAGAGGGATGATGGTGCTATTCTTGAAGCATGTGCATTTGCAAAAGGTCGGCGCAGCTAAGGCCGAGCTGTTAGAAAGCAAGCTCTGGGCATGAACAAGTGAGGGTGCGGCACTTACAAGATGCGGCAGCTAGAGAAATGAGCGCTGCAAATAGCAGCGCAATGAGATATATTCGCGCCATTTTTCTGTAGAATGTCGGCCATGAACTTGTGGCAGATGGCGCATTCAAGATGATGCCCTATACCTACCTACCTAGTTAGGGGCCGGCGACGTCCCTTGTCCTGTGGGTCAGCACTTAACGCATGCCACCATCTGGTTGGTTCAATTGACCCTTGCGCCAAAAAAGTTGTCCCAGCTTTGGCTCACCTCAGGAGCCATTTGCCTTCATCCACTTCTCTTTTCTCCCCTTCGAAGAAGAGAAACACAACACGGCCGCCAGTATGAAGTCGGCAATGCCCCGGATATCGTGGGTAAGGGGCCTCCAGTCCCTGCACCGTGCGAGCTCGGCCGTCTCGCACAGGACCGTCGCCGCCTGCGCCGTCGCCACTCGCTCCATCTCGACGACGCCCGCGCCGCGCAGCACAGAGATCCCCGAGGACTCTATCCTCACCCGGCTCCCGCCTACGCCCGCCCTCGACAACAAGGACACCTACGACCGGCGCCCCCTGGCCGTGCGCCACTCGCGGCTGCCGTTCCCCGCGAGCCGCAACGAGGCCGCGACGCCCAAGGAGGCGAGCGTTGCGGATCCGGTGTACGAGCCGGCCACATCGCTCGAGGACCTCGCGGAGGCGGGCACACTGAGCGAGTGGTGGGACCAGCCGGGCCACTGGAGCGAGCTGGATCAGTTCACGGCGTTTGCGAGCGCGGAGAAGGTCACAGATAAAGCGGCCATTGCGGTGTACTATCGCAGAGCGCTCGTCGAGGTGCTGGCCCTGCAGGAGACGGGCGCGCTGGGAGAATGGGCCACGCAAAAGTGGGCAGAGGGCTCGCGCGAGGACATGGATGCTGCGCTCGCCGTGGAGATTGTGGCTCAAGAAGGCGGTGCAGTGCTCAAGGGCGAGGTGGCTGCTGTTGCGAACAGCTTGAAGCAGGTGTCAGATGTCTCGGAGGTGGTTACGCGACCGGAGAGAATCTCTAGTGAAGAGGCTGCTGAGATGATCAAGACGTGGGATTCCTCATGGAAGGACATTGCCGTCAACGATCAGATGAAGTTTGCTGTACGTATACCGGATTGAATTGCCGCGCCTACGCTAGACGCTAACCTGCGTAATAGCTCCGCAAACGACTGTACCAGCTCACCGGCAACATGATCCCCGATGCCAAGCTCGGCGCCGCGACCACGGTCGGCCACCTCATAACCCTCACGGCCAAGCAGCCCAAGCCGCAGCGGCTGGCCGAGATTCTGCAAAAGACGGAGGAGCTCCAGCGGCTGGCCAACGTCAAGTTGCACGACCGCCGCGTCAGCTCCATCGATAGGGAGGTGGCCGTCGGCCGCTGGAAGCTGATTGAGGCCGAGCTGGTCAAGAGGGACTTGCCCATCACGGGCCAGCCCGATGTGTCGAGAAATAGAGAGAGGGAACACCTCCTGGGAAGGATATAAACAAAAAGAGAGGAAAGAGGCGGCGCGGGAGACGACTGTAAGCTGAAGAGCATGCTTGGAAAGCATGCTGTGTATAATGTAGAATAAATTTACAATTGTCAAAACTACAATGTGGAACTAGTTAGATGGTCAACAATGGCTACTGTGATTGTCGCTATCCAATGTGCAGTGTCGTAATGGCACACGTATGCCACTGACCAACGAGCCTTTTTCAACTCAGAGAGGACAAATATACAGGCTTTGAAAGGCCAATGCAGTATACACGAGTGGTCATTGTTAAACAGGTTACACTTCTCGACTTCCCTTGGGGATGCCGAAGAGGAGCGAGCACTAACAGAATAAGGAGGTGGGAAATAACTAGGTCGCCCAGCGGCAACCTGCAAATGATCCGCCATTCTGTTCTTCACTCACCTGACTTGTCACGATTAACTACCCGAGTCTCACTACGAATGTTTCGACTGAGTCGCCCGCAGGTATTAGGAAGCAGGCTCAGCACTAAGAGTATTCATAGCCAATGCAGGTGTAAGGAATGATCAATTTTGCGCTGCATGCGGTTTCTATAAGCTGAAAAAAAATCCGCTAATCTATATTGCTCCTTTCTTTTGTAGTGCCAATCTAGGCGCACGCGTTGGCGGGCGCGGTAGGAACAGGATGATAGGTGGTGATGGGCTCGACGACCTTGTTCTGGGTACCGTTGACGCCGAGGCTCAACCAGGCGACGATGCCGTCCTCGAGCTTGTCACCGACGAGCTGGTAGTGCAGATAGGGGTAGCCGCCGGCCTCGAGGTCGCCCTGGAGGAACTCGTCCTCGGAGTTCAGCGTCTTGGCCTGCTGGTTGGTGTTGTACGGCGCCAGCGCCTCGACCTTGTCGATGAGGTCCTGGTCAAAGTACATTTGCCCGACGTGCGAGGCGTGGTCATCGATGATGGTGTTATTAGGCAGGACGGTCGCGTTCGGGTGCGTCAGAACGTGAATGTGGCCGGTACGGCCCACGTAGTGACCCGGGAAGATGGTCTCAAAGTGCACGGAGCCGTCCTTGTCCGACTTCTGGATGCCGCGCAGCCACGTCAGGCCCCAGGTTTCCGCAAAGGAATCGTTACGGTCTTCAAAGCCCTCCTGCACGACGCCGCCGTAGACACCAGTCGAGTTGGCCTCTGTAGGGAAGGGAAAATGTTAGTGTTGGTCTGGAGAGAGGGATGTTGGTGGTGGGGGGGGGGGGACGAACGCCACACATCAACCCACGAGCCAACAAGGGGCTGGCAAGTGATGACATCGACGAAGGAGATGTCCAAGTGAATGGGGACACCGGTCTGGCCCTCGGTAATGTTGGAGCGAATAGATTCGCCAGCCACATCTGTGTGTACATGTTTAGTAAGTCAAACCGAGCGAGCATGGCATCGTAGCGGTACGCACAGTAAGGTCCCAGAATCTCCTCGGGCGACAGAACGCACGAGGCGTTCTTCTTGGCAATATTTGCCTGGCTCAAATCGGCATCGTAGCTACGGACGGCGTGGTGCTCATCGCGGGCGACGAGGCCGCGCTTCATCCGCATGCCGTGGATGACGTTCTGGCGGCGCTGGATGGAGCGCTCCGTGACACCCAGGGCGTCGAGCGTGCCACTGCAGTGGTCTAGGTTGGAAACGTTGTCCTTGAGGAACTCACGGCGCTTCATGGCCTCCTTGTGGTGGTCCTCACCCGGGTGGCTGGCCACCAGAGGGATGGAAGCGAGGCCTAGGGCCAGAGAGAGAATAGAGGTATACATGATTTTTGATGTGGCAAGGGAAGACGGGACAAGAATCTCAAGGGATTTAAGAAAGAGTGCTGAAGAATTCGAAGCTGCTTATTCTATTCGACTCTAAGACGGAGCTGGCTCGTGGCTTATATACTGGATTCCTGGACGATGTCGACAACCCAGACTAGGCAGGAAGAAGTAGGTCTACATCTCATGTACGGCGAAATCTCCTGACTCGTCGCACAACGGTAGCATCTAGAAAGATAGCCTATCCGGCGGCAACTAGATTTGTTGTCGATGGAGGCTCTGCGATTCGGTTTCGGCAATTTAGTCGGGCGTGGTCCTCGACAGCGGCCGCTCCATCTGTAGAGGGTCAACATCCACACAACAAGAAAAGAACTATAAACCGAAGCATGAGCAAGAATAACCCGACTGCCTCATCGGGCCAATGAGAACATACGCAATTCAATCACGTAGCGGTCATCCCACAGCGGCGTCTGGGCGTTGGTAGAGTTACATGATGCAGCGATGCCCGTCTCGGCTGGAGAGAGGCAGGCCAAGCGGGGAATGGACGAGAACGAAACGGATTCGCATTGGTAATCCAGGATCGGAGCATTTTAATTTGCGGGCCACAAAGGTTCCATCAGCATTAATGTGAACTTTTGTGTGTCCGGCATTCGCATACCCCATTGTGATCGAGCCGTTCGAAGGCTAGCTAGGCCGGCCCCGGGTTTTCATGACTAGCAGACGTCTAATTCGTGTGGACGGGCGGTGATTTGAGAAACATGTCGCCGTCCAGAGGTCGCCGACGGTAACGGTATAGGTACGATTTCGGGCATCTCAATCCTTGAGAGGCGTCGGTTGCAATTCACATTACATGGGCCCTGCAGCCAGCCTCTGTCTTCTTCCCACTTTACTCTTTCCCCCCCTTGAGCTACTCACGACTTATAGCGTTTCCTCCGGCTGGCGTCTTGGCGCATAGCAGGTTGATCCATAGTCCAAGACCACGATGTAACGCCAAAAGAGCGCTGGATAATCCATAAATGTGCGTTTCAAGTGCGCTTTGTGTACGCGTGGAAGATGAGAATCATTCGGAACATACGGAATTCGAATACCGCCGCTCCATATTAGACTCCAGAATCGTATGGCCCAGCTCGCATGTGCTGAAGATTCTCCAGAGTATTGGACTAGAAGTCGTCACGGGATGCTCGGTATTGAGCGATTTCGATCAAGTATCTGGTATAAAATTTATGCATGAACTAAACGCTGAAGTAAGCTAGCTGTATTGAGGTACATGGCTTGAAAGTGGCGTTGCCAGTTGGCATTTGGGGGACTTTTAATCTTGGTCTTACACATTGATTGCGCTAAATAGCTGCGCATAGGGTATTCACTGGTTGACTAGCCAATGGTAGGCAGTGCAATAATAAGCAATATACATACATATATACGCATATACGTATTATTACGAACCCTGCTGTTAACCATGCCAACGTACGTACACCCTGCCCTCAACTAGTGTGGCTTGTCAAGGTGAGCGCCTTCCCGATGCCGGGGTGGAAGGGCGCCGCACCAACAACTTTTGCGCGGGGGCGGACGGCAGACGATTGGTAGAGCGGAGATCCCACTTGACGGTTGATGGGGTTCCCCTCGTCCATCTGTGACATCTGTCGCGGAGGATAAAAGACGTGGCGACGGGGAAAATCTCAAACAGCCGGGGAGACCCATTTCGTGATATTGCGACAATGGGACCGCTATTTCACAGTTTTCATCATTGTGTATAAAGAAAACAAAGACGACAATAGCGGAAATGAATATTTCGCCGAAAGGCTAAACCTTAATAATAATAACAGCGTCGTCTCGAACCGCTGAGCTCTGTAGTGCGGCAACCGAGGAGGGTCTTGCGTGTCGAGTCACGTCATAGGTAGGGGGCTGGACGACATCTTGCGAGCTGGGAGATGATCGCAAAAGCCACAAGATGGCTTTCTAGATTTGCCGGACGAGGCGCAAAATAACGATGATCTCTTCCTTGCCGTTTTTTTTTTTTTCGTCCGGGCTTGAACAAATGGTTCATCGCATACGCCGCAGTTAGCTTGGCAGCCTACTTATGCCGTCAAGAAATCGACGAGACAGATTCCAAGGTAACGTAAAGCTAGCAGCTAGGGCGAAACCGTGCGGCTCAGCGCTCCAGCAAACAGAATTAAAGTTGGTCGATGCATATCATGGAGCAAAATCGTCGCTAGCGTACGGTGTACGGCGGACGCCAACGGGCCTCGCTTGCATCGACCGTGCGCAAAAGGCAAAAACATGGAAATCAGCTGAGTCACTAATGACCATGTAATTCGGTGAACATGCCTCTTGGCATACGGCGAATTGAATTTGCCGTCTCGAGTGGCGATCCCAGAGTCTTTATATGCAGGCATGCGATTATGAACAAGGTGAAGCCGTGGTACGACAGCTGTGACGCAAGCTTGCTTTGAGGGGGTGCTCTCGGGCTGCCTCTGCGTTTCGGCTTGTGCCTGCTCCGTGGACAAGGTATCCCAGAAGGTTTTTCTTCCTTCATTTTAGCTGAGCTTGGCGCACCTTGGTTGGTACTGGTGAGACATGTGTGCTTCTTTCTAATCGCCACCTTTTACCATGGCACACAGATCGGACGTGCGTTGTCTCGCGCCGCTGCCATCTCAAGCCGGTCAAGTCTACCCCTCGTGCGCACCATGTGAAGAAAATATAGTTTCTTCTGCTGTAACACTTTAATGTTTGATCTGTCCTGCGCCGTGGTCACTTTGATCTGTTCCAAAGTAAAATACGCCCATGATGTCTCCGTGGCAGCGGCGAGACAATTGGCAAAAGTGACCTTTTCCCTGAAGCCGTAGGCCTTTGCGACATTATCTACGTTCAAATGAGACCAGCTGCCAAGATATTACAGTTTGTCGTGCTGGTGGCCGGCGTATCTGGTACATTGAAGATCGAGTGTGGTACCTCGACAGTTGGGGGGCGCAGTCGGCTGTCAGATTTGCTCGTGCCGCATCCATCCTCACAGTACAAGACGTTTTGCGGACCGACGCCGCCGCAGCTGGAGACTTGGCAGAGCGAGCAGCCCTGCGACGATGGGCTGCTATTTGTGACGCCTGGCGAGGCGGCTGAGAGATCAACGACGGAGAACGAGGCAGACGTGGAGGGACCAGCCATGTTTCGATCCAACGGCGATCTGGTGTGGACACAGGACGGATGGGGCCGGACACATGATTTGAAGGTGCAAACAGTTGGCGATCGAAGCTACTTGACATTTTGGCACAACGAAAGTAGTCGCCATGATGGAGGAGGATCATATGTCGTGGTGAGTCGTCTCACGGTACTTGGCGCGACGCGCGAACGAGGCAGCTAATGATGGCGTTCAACTTGATGGTAGCTGGACCAATCCTACGAAATGGTCATGGAGCTGAGACCAGTGGGCGAAATTTCATCACGACCCGTCGAGCTCAGGCTGACAAGTGACGGGACGGCTATTATACTGATGCACAATGCCACGAAGGTACACACGCCGTTCGAAAGCTTGCAGGATGGGTGGATCAACGACGCAATCATCCAAGAAATCGACATGACATCGAATGAGCTCGTTTTCGAATGGAGAGCCTCGCATCACTTCAATGTTACGATGAGCCAGGCTGCTACTGAGAGTCAGGGCCGCACTCCCGAAACGGCGTTTGATTTCTTCCACGCGACGGGCATCGATCTCGACCACAAAGGCGACTACGTCATTTCGTCACGCAACATGTGCAACGCCGTCGCGCTGCGCCGCGGTCACGGTGACGTGCTGTGGGTGCTGGGCGGCAGGCTCAACTCTTTTGAGGACGCTTCCGGGGGAGAAGCCGCAGCCATGATTTCCAGCCAGGGAATCCAGTGGTACGGCGACTCGACACTGCTGCTGCTGGACGGCGGGCACGTGCCAGACATCGAGGGCTGGCCCGGACGGCGGACCAATGCGCGCACGATTCATGTCAACACAACGACTAACATGGCCGCGCTGCTGCGCACGTACAGCACGCCTGCCGCGGTGACACCGCGTCATTCCAAGGGTACTATGCAGCACTTGCGCAACGGCAACGTGTTTGTGGGCTGGGGCGACGATAACCCTTTGGCAGCCGCATATACCGAGTATTCAGAGGACGGACGGGTGCTGTGCGCGGCACGTTTCCGGGAGGCGTCCGTTGCCTCGGCCAAGTTCTGGAAACCGACTAGCAGCGGCGGCGGTGGCGGACGCGTTGTGTCCAAATACGCCTGGACAGGCACACCGGCGGTGCAGCCGGTGATTGTGGTACGACCACAGGAGAGCGCGCTGTACGTGAGCTGGAACGGCGACACGCAGTCGACGGCGTGGCTGCTGCGCAGCAACAACACGGAGCGCGGCGACGGCAGCCTCGGCGCGCGCTGCGTGGTGGACAGAGCAGGATTCGAGACACGCATCCCGATCCCGCGCGACGTCGGCGAGGTGATTGAGATTATGGGCGTCGACGACCGCGGGCGGACGCTGGTTCGGTCGGAGCTGATCTGGAGCGAGGGAGTGAGTGGCACGTGGTCGACACACCGGGTGCTGGAAGGGTCGACGGACGAGGACGTATTCGTAATGCCGTCGCCGTCGTGGCAGCAACAAGTGTCAGCGGGACGGCATTGTCTGTTGAAGCGGGCGCTGCAATGTCTCGGGCTGAGTGTGGCTGCGTTGGTGTGTTGTCGAAGGATTCGGAGGCAGTGGCGGAAGAGGTTGCGGGAGGCTGAATGGCGGTATCCGCGGCAGATGGTGATGAAGGGGGAAAAGAGCGCGATTTGCGCGGCATGAAATCTTGGTAGCTTGAATTTCTGGATGGTTCTTTACGGTAGGTTTGGAGCGAGCGCACAGAGGGTGATTGTAGAATTATTGCTAGTCAGTTACATTGATCTGCATTGATACGCACAAAGACCGCAGCCACGTTGGCTCGTTGGCTCGTTGACTAGTAATTGATGACGGCCCACAGTGATGTGTACAGTTCATTGTTGTCGGTTACGTATACTGCATGCAGCAAAACCAACGCAATAAGAGAGACATCTGGCTAGCCCCAAAACGATGACGGAGGGATTTTTTTTTTTTTTTAGAATTATTCAAGTTCAGATTACGGCGATTTCCTTTTGTCTCTGACGGATTCCTTGTGTGTTGGGCGTGCGTGGCGTGTTGGCGACGGCGAGGGGCCGAAACAGGTTAAGGTTTCTTTCAGGTGGCGTGGGTCAGGTAAGCCGCCACCGCGAAAAGCACGCAGCGCTTTCGTCAGAATCAGGGAGCTGGAGCCGCACAAAAAACGCACGAGTTTGTATATAAATACGAGGCGAGTTCCCTTGGGTTACTGCCAGATCTCGGTCATTAAGCTCAGATACAATCTCGATTTCATACACACAAACCTCTTTACCAAGACCAACACTTTACCACCCCAACCAACCTTCAACATGAAAGGCGACTGTGGATGCAATGGCTCTGCCTCGGCCTGCAACTGCGGCTCTAGCTGTATGTTTTGCTACTCTGTTGGAATTGAGTTCCAAACGAAACGAAATACTGACCGAATCTCAGGCACCTGCACTGGCTGCAAATAAATGCGCGACTGGTAGTGATGCCGACAGCGAATAATGAAATATTACTATACCCAGGGGACGAGTAACGATGATGAGACGACGATAGCTGCGGGCATCTATGCATGTAGTATAGAGTCGGATAAATACAAAACAATTCGGATTTATTTCTGAGTCAATACGCACTGTGATATTGTCGCAAAGGGCCGTCCCGGAATGAAAATTGTGCAGGATGGATGCGTCGCAGACAGTGAGTGATGCACGACCGTAGTAAGTGAGAGGTATCTCCCTTGGTTTGGCCAAGGGTAAACGTTAAATAAAAATTTGTTAAAATTGAGCAAATCTCTCTACGCAACTCTGTTTTTACGGGATTGATTCCAATCTATTGCTGCATCAAACGGCTTCCCTCTAAGCACTGTTTCGTCCAAACCTCGATGCTGATTGCAAGGTACGGTAGGTAGGCAAGTACCTAGGGCACCATGGTGACGCAACCTGTAGCGGCTCTAAAAACTCAGGCCCACTGTCGGCTACGGCAAAGGCTGCTGAGATCCAGTGAGAAAAGAGGGATTAGAATGCACAGTGAGCAAACCGTGCTTAGTTACGCAATCGCTGATGATTTGTGCCTGGGAGCTATTTTTACCATCAGTCTTCATTTAACTACCTAGCTGCATGTAATTAACCAATACTCTACCTAGTTAGTGCTGAGCCTGTCGCTCACGTGTCTGTCCGTCTACCCTACCTAACGCTGCGCCTAATCAAGCCACCCCGCACTTTGGTTTGGCCTCGGCTCAAAGCTTCTTGCCAACAGCCAGCAGCAGCGGCGGCCAGCTGCCAGCTCTCGTCCGTTTGCTAACGTTGCCGTTTGCTTCTGTAGCCTCGCCTCGCCACTTTAGTCACTGACCAGCCGCGGCACCCGGGACCAACTCTTGATCCCGCTCAACCACAGCCGACCACAGTTTCCCCAGACTGTCTCGCTAGAGCTCATCGACGTCGGTACAGCTTCCATCAACTCTGCGACGCCTTCATGCATTTTAGCTGCTGCCTCGCCTTTTCCTCCCTCTTATTTCCTCCCTCTTATAACCCGCTTCTCCCGCGACGTGCTTCCAGCAACCCCTGTGGTGCGCGGTCGATGACGTCCTGAGACTTCTGCGCCTGACCACCTCAAGCCCCTCTGAATGGCTGCCTTTGTGAGTTGTCCCTGCTTGTCGCTGCATTCTGTTACGCCACTAGTCTTGAAGATCGCTGCGCCCTTTCCTCGGCCTACCGATTGGCGAAGTCTTCAACTTTCCTGCTTTTGCACATTCCATCTTTTCTGTCCGAGTGCCATTCGAAGTAGCTTCGCACCGCCATCTGCCCGTCAGAGCTGGTAGCCGATCTACCTGTCGCGCACTTCACCCTCGTCATTCCACGTGCATAGCACGCTTGCAATTGCAACCCTTGAAATGCCCCAACAACTCGAAATCGTATACCATCTCTTGCAAGTACCTTCGCTAATACAAGGTCCCCCCATCCCAGGAGCCACACTGGCCGCCTGCCGCAGCCATGTCCGCTCATGACGACGACTCCATGGTAGACGGCTCGCCCGCGCTTCTGGACGAGAGCTTCGTAGCTCCACCTACTTACGCCGCATTCTCCCCCGTGACTCTATCTGCCAACACGCCCTCGAGATCTTCCCGCCGCTCAACTGTTCTTGTCCACCAGAAGAGCCCGCTGTTACTGGCCACACCACCCCAGATCACGCGCGCTCTCGCTTATAGCCACCCCTTTCTTCTACCATTCAATTCCTTTGTTGGTCTGTTGACATGGAGCACCGGTGACCCATGGCAGAGCTTCCTGTTTGTATGCAGCTTCTGGTTCCTTGTTCTTTACGGCGACACCATTCTGATGAGGGCCGGCCCTGTCGCAGTCGGCGTCGGCATCATCATTGCCATGTACGGTCGTCGCTACAGCCCACTTAGCAGCAGCGGCTGGCGTAAACCTGCCAAGCTCGATAAGAAGAAGAAGTCTACTACGGTACAGTCTTCGAATACTGATGCCACCGCTGGCAGCAGCTCGCATGCTGCGACCAAACCGAGCAAACAAGAGGATGGCAGCACCAAACACCAAAAGACATTGGACGAAATTGTCGAGACCCTGAAAGAGTTGACCGGCCGCTGTAACGCTTTGATGGAACCGCTGCTTGAGATGACCGATTTTCTCAGCACCCAGCGCACCGCCACGAGTGCCACTACCAAGCCTGCCTTGACCGCAATGTTTATCCGTCTTCTCATTGTGACTCCCTTCTGGTTTGCGCTCACGATGCCGCCTCTGAGAGTTATTACCGTCCGCCGGGTCGTGCTCATTGTTGGCACAATCACGCTTACCTGGCATGCTCGTCCAATGCGCGTCTGCAGAGCTATCCTCTGGCGCAGTCTGACTGTCCGTCGTTTCGCTGCTGCCGTTACGGGCCTTCGCTTCGACACCCCTGTGAAGAATGCCGCCGCCGCTCAACTGAAAGCTGCTCAAAGTCGCGGTCACCGCCGCAATGAAAGCTCACGGAGCGCCAAGAGTGCCGGCGTCAAGTTTACTTTTATCATTTACGAGAACCAGAGACGTTGGATTGGTCTGGGATGGACCAATAGCCTGTTCGCGTACGAGAGGGCTGCGTGGACCGATGAGCACAACAACTCGCTTCCTTCCAAAGACGAATTCGAGCTGCCACACGCTGAGGATGGAAGCCGTATGCAGTGGCAATGGGCTGAAGGTAGTCGATGGCGCGTGGATGGTGCTGCAGACGAAAATGGGGCCGTCGATTATGACGGCACCGCTGGCCGCAACGGCTGGATGTACTACGATACCAAGGTAAGGGCGGCAGCAGTTCCGACCGAGTTTGTGCACTAACGACTTGTAGTGGAACAACGGACGCCGAGGAGTTGATGGCTGGGGCAAATGGACAAGACGGCGCAAGTGGTATCGAGATGCCGAGCTTGTCGAAGTTGACAAACCCGATCGTCGCCAGGCTACCACGAAAGACAGTGCTTCGCCCCACAGCAAATCAGACTCCGCCTCCTTGGCCAACGCCCCAGTCATTATTGAAGAGAAAAGCGCCGAAGATACCAATATCAAGCTGATTGACGATAATGCATCCATATACTCCACCTCTTCGAAATCGTCATTTTGGCCCCCTATATTACGGAAGCGCGCCACAGATCGATCTGCCGCTGACAAGGAAAAGGAAAAGAGGGAAGCGCGCGGCAAGCGTGCGACTGAAAGACAAGACAGCGGGCCGGATACGAGTGGCTTGGGCATCGAAGTGGAAATGGAGCTTCAACGACAAGGCAAAGATGGAGGTCAATGGGGTATCGGTGATGATGCCAGGATGAATCTAGAATGAGATATAAAACCTCTCTTAATGACCATGTATATTGTACGTCATCACACGCTCTTTGGAAAGCATCTTGAGCTAATGCATGGTTGAGAAAAGAATCACATTGAGCGTGACGAGCGTCATCAAATGTTATTTCCCATGCCTTTGCCAAATTTCAAAGTTAGATGGAAACGTTGGTCAGGAACCGGGCCTTCCTGCCTAAGATACTGTCCATTTCGTCACACTTGCGTGAACTCGAAAAGTTCAAAGTCTGCCGTCGACCTCGTTTGGGTAAGCTACTAAGCATCCCAGAAACAATCCGCAAAGGAATCTCTTTCCCTCTCCGCACTCGTCAGCCCGGTATCCCTCCTCTCCTGGTATCCGCGAAAAGGGATGCTGCGATAAAACCGCAGCCCGCCCTGGTCTGCCCACCCCGGCGCCAGCGGCGCATGCATCAGGACGACCTGCTGTCCGTAAAACTTGTTGTGAAATCTGAGCAGGCAGCTAAAGTCTTCGAGGAACGTCATCTCCGAGTCCACGTTCCACTCGGGCCGCGCGCGGTCAAATGGCCGCCACTGCGCGAGAAGGTGCTCGCTCATGCCGAGAATGAAGTCGCGCAGCACCCGCGAGAGCACCGTCGTCACGCCGCCACGCACCACCGTCACGGTGTCATCGGGCCGCGCCCATGACGGCGGGTGCAGCCCCACGAGGTGCGTATGCAGCGCGTACAACTCCCGCAGCTGCTTGTGCAGGTCACCGAAGCCGGCGCGTGCGGCGCGCGGCATGCGGTGCACATCGGCGCAGACCTCTTGTATATGCCGCACTGTCCAGTATGGCGGGCCGACGGCGCCGCCAGCACGCAGAGCCTCCACCTCGGCGATGCGCTCCTGCTTGTAGGCCTCCCGGATGGTGCCCTCCTCGTCGCAGGGCGCGAGCTCGACGGCGGAGGGGCCCCAGAACGGGTGGACGGGTCCGGTCGGCTGCAAGTGGAGATAAGGCAAACCCCGCGCGAGGGGGCTGATAGTGGACGAACGCGGAGCAGGCGGCGCGGGGGGAGGAAACGGAACCGGGACTGCGATTTGTGAGGGGAATAGGAGAGTAGGCGGAAGCGAAAGGACGAATTGTGAAGCATACGGGGTAGCAGTCGGACTCGGGAACTCGATTTGCGAGGGATATGGAAGGGGGGTTGGAGCTGGCATCTCAGCTTGCGAAGGATACTGATATGGACCCGGAACCGGGACCTCAACATGCGAAGAGTTCGGGAGCGGAGTGGGGCCTGCGGGGGTAGGGTCCGGGGAAGATGCCGGCTCGGCAGACTGCTGCTGGGGCGAGGAAGGGGGGCTTGGCTTGGGAGCGAGTGGCCGCAGAGATCGACTGGATCGCCAATCAGCCTGTTGATAAATCGGACGACCTCGAACTGCGCCTGGTGTACGTCTGCTCCTGCCCGGCTGACGCACCGGGGACGGAGACGGAGCAGCTTCTTCGGCAGCTACTTGGACCTCGCCCCCTTTCTGTTCCGGAGTAAGCGTCAGTAGAATTGGGGCGATGGTGGCCGGCGACTGGTTAGACCATGCAGTCGAACCTTGAAATGCACCCAGGTAGACTTGCTCTACAATAGCCTGGTCGGTGAAGCGCGGGGGCGGAGAAAACGGATGCGGACCCTGCCGTTCGGCCAAACGCTCAGAAAGCCGAATAATAGCGGGCTCATCTCGAGCCACCTCATTCTGACTAGACTGGTCGGCAGATAACCCAGGCCCCGAGGCTGGGGGTTCTGGTTCGGAGGCGATGGCATGCGGCTGCGGACTAGAGCGCAAAGGCCGGCGCTGATGCGGCCGCCACGCTCGGCCCTCCTCCGCGGGCCAGATTAGAGTCAACCCCTGTTGAGATGGCTTGTCCTCCGCTGAGTCGTCGGTGGGCGGCTGCGCGGACGGGGAACTTGGCTTGGGGGCGATGGCACGTAATGGCCGGGCAGGGCTCGAATACTGGCGCTGCGCGGACGAAGCTGAAGAAGCTCGGTTTGCTGTTGATCTCCTTGAGCTTGGAAGGGGCTTGCGCGACGAACCAGATGCGGTCTTGTCCGAGTTTGAAGACTTGTTGCCAGAATGCATGCTGGCGTGAGAGCTTGGTATGTGACTAGGTCTTTGAATAAATCTTGGGTTTTAACTGGCACTGAATCGATTTCTAGGTGGTCAAGGCTATATATCTCGAAAAAGATGCACTGGTTGAATGGAATTTCTTGTGTCAGGTTGTTGTGTCTGCGTGATTGAGGCGTACAAGATCTGAACGGCATGATTCAACGAAACGCGTTTGATGAGTGCTTCAAATACATGGCTATTGTGCGTGTCTAGCCCTCACTATCGCACAAACAATCGGCCAGGGAGGGTTACACATTCTTCAAAGGGCTGTCCCAGTTGCTCGAGTGAGCAAGAGCCCTCAACATCTCAGCCAAGCGATCACAATGTTCGTCTATCTCGTCGCCATTCAACTGCGCGGTATCCCACGATGCGACAAAGTACATATTCTCCTTGTCGACCATGAATGCGTTCCAGAATATGCCACTAAGAAAGAGAGTCATGTTAGCGAAATTTCAATGCGCACAAGTGTAACACGCGAACACGGTAACAAGCCCCCAGCGTCCCACGATAGAGAATCACAGTGAGAGAGGGAATCACTTACCAGTCCGGCCAGTCGTGACGACTGATGGGCTCCAAAATCTTATAGATTGAGTGACGCCTGTTTTGCGCTGACACGCCCAGTGTCACGTCCCACACGAAGCCCTGCCGGAAGGAGGCGTCTTCCGCGACAGCGGCCTCCTCGCTCAGCGCGGCCTTGACATCGTCCCACGGCGCATGGTTGTGCTCTGCGAGCGCAGCCTCTTCCGCCCGAATCCTCTTGAGGAACCCCAGCGCCGTCTCGTCCCCTGCCACGCTGTACATGTTGAGACGCCACTGGGTCGTGGGGCCGTCGACGGCCATGGCGGGTGGCAGATGCGCCTGCATCCAGCCCGGCACAAACGGCCAGGAGCGCGCCGCCTCCCAGCTGCTAAACACCGCGTAGGGGGCGCGTGTCTGCCGGATGTTGAGCAGGATGAGGGCGCACCGCGCGAGCACGTCCGCCGTGATGCCGTGCGCGGCGTGCAGCGCGGGCAACTGCGGCAGCCGCACGATGCGGCCGCGTCGCGGGAAGCGTAGCCCCTCCGCGAGAGACGGCCAGGCCCCGTTCCACACCGACTCCCTGGCGGCGTTGCGGGCTGCGAGCGGCGGCGACGACGACGAGTCGCTGTCGTCGGCAATCATCCACCCGGGCGCGCGCTGCGGCGGCCACAGCGCGCTTGGGAAGCGGGAGATGCCGCGGAGTCTGGCGGCGAGGTGGGCAACGGCGCGGCGGGAGAGGCCGTTGCGGCGGTTCTGCTGCCACAGGTCGGCCCAGACGCTGTACGGGACGGGCTTGGGCAGCGTTGTGGTCTGGTCGTGCAAGAGGGCGTCGAGGTTGCGCAGGATCGACCAGAGCGACATGGCGTCGACAATTGCGTGATTGAAGAACAGAACGAGAAGGTGGTTACTGGTATCGACGCATTTGATAACATTGGCTCGGAAGGCATACGGAAGCTGTAGGGCGGACGAAGATTCCTGAGTGAGCAGGGCCTTGCCCTCTTCTTCCGTTGCAGTCTCGCTCTCATGCAACAGGCCATTGATCAGGCTCTCACCACATAGGACATGCTGCCATTCGCCGGTAGTTGTTGACTTGGTCAAGATAGACCGGAGCAATACTGTCTTGGAAACTAGTATCTGCAGTGCCTCTAGTATTCGCGCACCAGACAGCTGCGGGATGCGATAGATCAAACGGATATGATAAGATTGAGGACGCTGGCCTTCCACCAAGCGATACTGACTAGCTCGCAGCAGTATGACTGACTCTGGCTCAGCATCGGTAGGCAGCACGGAAGCAGGTATAAAGCAAGGCTTTTCTTGACAATCGACGTTGACGGATATTTTCATTTCAGGAGCATTATGGCTGCCGTCAGGGAGCCCGAGGTCCCAGTCGGACGTCGGCATGTTACCAGAGCGACGCTGAACAAGCAGACCGGCTTGCGAGCAGATGTCCTTGCTCTCGAACAAGTCCTGAATGTACAGTGGAACCTGAACCAGCCTAAAAACCCTATCACAGTATTGCAAAAGCAATATGCTGTCGGCAAACGTATGCACACTCTGTCGCGGCTGCGGCCGTATGCCACAAAGCTCCTCCCACACTATGGCAAGCTTCTCGACCAATACGGCTTGCTCGCGAGTCGTGCTTTGAAGTTGCACTTGGGGCAGTCTCTGCTTCTCTCTAACTTTGATAAAATTCGCGAGGGCAGTCTTGAGTAGCTGTCGTCGCGGCTTTTGGAGTGACGTGACGGGCATCTCGTCTAGACCAAGCTGTGAGAGGTCGTAAATGGCGCCGAGTGTGTACTTGGAGCCAAGACTGCGAGCCTTCTCAAATATTGCACTGTTGGGAATGTCGTGGGGCCGTTTGACCACAGCAACAGGAACTTCACCCGCAATCTGGTCTGACTGGCCAACAACTTGGACCTCAACGTTTGACAAGCTTGAAATGGCCCTTTCAATCGTTGCAGGGTCGATATTTTCGCCGCCGCGAATGATCAAGTCCTTGTAGCGACCAAGGAGGTATACGACTCCATCCTCATCCACCCGCGCTTGGTCCCCTGTGACGAGCCAGCGACGTCCGCCCTCCTCGTAGAAGCTGCTGTTGGTTTCCGGATTTAAGTAGCCATGGATCACAGAAGAGCCGGAAACATGAAGCTCCCCTACATCTCCGAGGCAAAGAATGTCTCGGGTCCCTGGCTGGCAGACGCGGATGGAAGCCCCAGGAAGAACTTTGCCAACACCAGGGTGGAAGCCGTCGACTAGTAATGGATCGTCTCTGCACCAGCTCACAAGCGGACCCGTTTCGCTCATTCCATATGCCTGGATGGCGTGGCGAGAGCCGAGCGATTGTTTGCAAAGACGAATATCCTCTGCAGATATCATTGTGCTCGCCAGCGTAACGACTGAGAGTTTGAACTGGCTGACATCAGGGAAGTTGCTTTCTGCAAGCATTACCCTGATCAGAGTCGGAGTGGCCGACATGATGGTGCACTGCTCCTGTACAACGCAACGAAGACTGGCTCGGACGCTGAACGTGGGCGAGGGCAGAATGACGGCGCCGCCCATGCGCCATGCACGCAAGGCATTGTTGATGGCAAATATGTGGTGGACCGGGGTATGAATGAGCCACCGATCTACAAACTCGGGATCTGGATTGGGATCATAATCGTGAGTCTGGGATATAATATTGTCGTGGGTGTGCACACAAGCTTTTGGTGTTCCAGTTGTGCCGCTCGTGAAGATGATGAGTGCGCTGCTGCCTGTACCACCCGCTCGCAGGCCGTCAAACTGGCAGTCCATTTGGCATATCTTGTGCCCATCCTCTTCAAGCTGCGCAAGTGAAAGCCAGTCACTTTCGGTAGTATCGGACAGAATAACCTTGGCTTGGACAGAGCTGTTGCTCTGAACGGCCCAGTCCTCGACTAACTGAGCCACCTGCTCGTCCTCGACAAAGACTACCTGGGGCGCCGAGGTAGACAGCAAAGAGCCGAGATCATTCTTGGCCACTGGATCTAATGGAGCAAATGCCATGCCAAGTTTTGCGGCGACCCAGAAAAACAGTCCCCATTCTGCAATGTTTCTGGTGACAACAACCAGCGTGTTGCCTGAACCGCCACAGTCGAGATGGCCAAGCTGGTGAGCCACGGCATTGACCTTGGATAAGAGCTGCTGGTAGCTCCAATGCTGAGAGATTGCCCCAGAGATAGAAGAAGGGGCTTCGGTATCTTCAGCTATAGCCACAATAGCATCTCTGCTAGGATACCTTGTGGCGGTGGCAAGGAACAGGTGCCAGAGGAGCTGTCCGAACCCGGTGGGGAGATCTCCATGGATCTCAGCCAGATCGGCTTGCACCGTTGAAGAATCCGGTGTGGGTGCACGAAACTGTTGGTCTGACATGTTGTGACTTTGAACCGTGTATAATTGGAGAAAAGGAATAGAGTTGGAACATAACAAGCGCAGCAATAAGACTTTTTCGCGGGATAACAACGATTAATAGGATGGAAGTTGAATCATCTTAAATATAGCAACGAACAAGGAAGAATCGGCCAGCGAAGAAATATCTGATCCTAAGCGGCCCCTGCGGCCCCTGCGGCCCATGACTTAAGATGGCGCGGGAAGACAAAGAGCCTGTATCTGGATCGTGTGAAACCACCCACCGTATCACGTCCTAGACTCAGCTATATTTGTCACAGATTGTACCACATCGGTCAGAGAAAAGCATGTGAACATAAAACGCAATTAGGAAATCTAGGGGCCGATTAGGCTCTGGCCACCCGACATGACCGGGGTGTGATGGCGAATCCCAACCAAGCATTGTCGGTAGAATTATGCTGCGCCTTGTGCTATGTGACTGGCCACTCGATCTGGTACTAGAATTGCGAATCAGACACCATAGAAAGTAGCAGACGGAAATATTCGAGCAGGATTAAGCCCGGGTCAGAGTCCGAAGAGCTTCAGCTTTTCGGCCATGAAGATGGGTAGCTGCACCAAACATGAAATATGCACTTCACCGGAGTCTACAACTGGTTCTACATCTATGTGCGGCAACTCGAAAAAGAAAAACCGAAAGCAAACAACATGCCAATATTGATCAAGGGAGCATATTACCGAGAGAGTTGGGACACGAACCGAGACCTTGGTCCTGGAGCGCTGTACCTAGCCGTTCTGTGTACACAGAGAAATACGAGGAGATGTTGGTGATGTCAGTCCCAGGTTTCTGGTAAGGACAGGGATAGGGAAATAGGTCATGTTGTGTCGATCTTTGTACTAGGTAGAGGCCGTAGCTCGAGGAACATGCTCCAACTTGTCGGGAAGCAAGTCCCAGCTCGAGTGTGTCGCTGCACCGTGTGGAGAGAATAAGCCGTCTTAGACGCAACCTGAAGTAATACTGCTAGCTTGGAGGAATATGATAGACGGATTGGCCACAATTGACTCTCGATTTTGCTTTCTCATGGAGGGATCGCTTGAGTGACTCCCAGACTACAGTACATCTAGACGTCTTGGCCGCTGGACGCCGACCACGGGACCCAGCCTGGCGGTTCTCGGGAAGGATTTACAAGGATTGGCAAGGCCATTAATACCGTCAATGCAACACAGCATCCCGTGAGAGGTACTCTGTGAGAGGGTGTCTGGACCAGACTCGCTGTTGGCACTGGTGAGTGACGACAGATGAAGACAGCGGATCTCAATTTGAGCATGCCACAAGCGCTCTATACCTGCATCATCGGAAACGAACCAAGCTGCTGGTATCGGAGAAGCAGTCTGTATAACATGACAGATGTAAATAACCGTATTGATTGAGGCGCGTCTTACTCCAGCTTACGGGGCAATACATGCAGCAGCCAAGGCCCATGGAGGACTGTAGAGGGTTGGTCAAGGGCCCTTGATTCGTCCGTCACATTTCTGGGATTCTGTCACGGTGAACAAGAAACAATATAGGGCCTAGATTTTCAAAGTTGTCATGTAGTGGCGGGAGGCCTTCATTGGCTCTAGCTTCGGAGACGCAGGTGATCAAACAGCAAGTGGTGAACGGCAAGGGAATGTTATATATTAGGCACAGAAAAGAAACATTCAGAACTTGTAAATGTACTCTCCAGAAACTTTTTAAACACATCTGTTCATTTCAACTTATTATTCACTACAACATGCAGCTCGCCATAGTCGCCTCTATACTACTCGTCGTGCCTGCTCTTGTTCAGTTTCTTTACACATTGCTGTTACGCTACTTGGGCACGAAACGAAGCAAGCCATGCCAGACAGCGTGTCCTGCTGGTCCAGTCAAGGATAAAATTTTTGGTCTTGATTTCATCTACAACATCGTCTTCAAGAAAAGCGACGAGAACTATCTCGCGTCCACATGCAGGCTGTTCAAGCAGTTTGGCTCGACTTACTCTATGAAAAGCTTATTCTGGCAAACCATCTTTACCAGCGACAGCCAAAATATCAAGCACATTCTTGCAACATCATTCAATGATTTCGAGCTCCCGAAGCTGCGTCTTGATGCCATCTCTACGCTGCTGGGAACCGGAATCTTCAGTGTCAATGGTGCGTCTTGGTCACATGCGAGGTCGCTGCTGCGACCGTCCTTTGCCAACAGAGACAAGTTTACCATCACAGCAATGCTTGAAGGACATTTCCAAAGTTTCCTGCGCCATGTCCCGCAGAATGAAGAAGCAGTGGATTTGCAGCCGCTGTATTTTGCGCTCACCATGGACTTTGCGACCGAATTTCTGACATCAAAGTCTTCCCACATGTTGGACAAGACAAAGTCACACGATAAAGAGTGGCAGTTTTTTGACGACTACACTATATGCTCGGAAGAAGTCATCAAAAAGATGTGTCTTGGTCCACTTCAAATCTTCCGCTACAACCGGGCCGCCGAGCAGGCCAAGGGACGTGTCTTCAAGTATATTGACGACTTTATTGATGAAGCGCTACGGAGCGCCGACTCGGAAGAGGCAAAAGAGCACAGCGTGCTCACCAAGCTTGCGGAAGTGACTTCGGACCGCAAGATGCTACGGGACCATATGCTGCACCTGTTGGTGGCAAGTCGCGACACCACGGCCAGTCTACTCTGCAACCTGTTCTTCATGCTGGCAAAAGTGCCTGAGATGTACGAGACTCTAAGACAGGAAGTGCTGTCCGTTTGTGGCGATGCGCCACCTTCACCAGACCAGCTGAAGCACATGGAGTACCTTCGCTGGTGCGTTCAAGAGTGTAAGTTTGTGCAACCACACAGGGGCGAAAACCAGATGGGAGATCGCCAACGGATAAAGAAGACGCGCTGACAAGGCGAGTAGCACTGCGCCTCCATCCCGTCATACCCACCAATGCACGGGAAGCCACACGAGACACGACGTTGCCCGTCGGGGGCGGCCAAGACGGGAGCGAGTCTCTGCTGGTCAAAAAGGGCACACTCATTGTCTACAACGTTTTTGCGATGCACAGAGACGAGACTGTCTTTGGCGCCGATGCGGCCGAGTTTCGTCCTGAGAGATGGGCTGGTCTGCGCCCGGGCTGGGGATACCTCCCGTTCAATGGTGGCCCGCGCATCTGCCTCGGCCGTGAGTACTGGATAGATGAGAGAGGGGGACCGGAAGGTTTCGAATAAATGAGCTAACGAGGTACACAGAGCAAATAGCGCTTTTGGAATCCCATTACCTGGTGGCGCGCATGGTACAGACCTTCCAGACCATGGCCGCGCAGGAGAGCCGCGACTGGGAAGAGCTCTTTGCCCTCGCGACCACCTGCAAGCACGGAGTCAAGGTTAGGATGAAATGGGCATGAATGATGCCCTTTCTGAGTCAAGATATTGGAAGCAGCATGTTCTGTAATGTGGAAGCATTTCATCGTCATTTATGGAAACCATTAAATGCTGCGAAGATGTTCATAGCGCAGCCATTATGCAGCCACTTAATAATGCCATCTCGCTCCTGTCGAAACAAAATAATGCCATGTCGTTCCTGTCAAAACAATTGTCTCAGGAAAAAAAAAGACAAAGTAAATGCATGTACAGAGGTCTTGCATGGTGTTTTTGGGTAAGATACCCTAGTTATTGATAGCTTATCTGGATCAAGCCGAGATAGGGATTGCCAGAGTCTTCTGGTAGTCACCAGTCTTATAGGTGAGTCTCTTCCAAGGAGGTAGCGATCTCTTATATCTCGCTTCAGCCATTTCGAGGCGTTCTTTAGCGGCACGCTCCATGCCCTGGTCGTGTGCGACCAAGTTGCAGCATATGTGCGCAAAGACTGTGATGGTGCTGAGGCGGAAACGGTGGTCAAGGTCCAAGCCATCTTCATAACTGGCCAAGTCTTCCCATACAACCTTTTGGAGGGCGAATAGTCCGTCGCCGATGCGATGAATGCAGAGCTTAGCCGGATATTTGGTGGCGCCGGAAGCAGGATCCCAAGTGAGCCGGAGTTGGTAGTACCCGTCTTTGGATTCATCGGCATTTTTTGTGAGGTGGCAGGGAAGAATGTAGGCGTTTGTAAAGTGCCCTTGACGGACACCGTTGACGCGATATATATTGCCGTTCCAGCTCAGATCGCTGGTGAGGTAGGCGTTTATGGCGAGCTGGCGGTGCATCATGTCCTTGGCATGGAGGAGCTGGTCCTTGCGGTCCTTGAGAAGGTCGTCGGTGCCCTTGCGGAGGTTGCGCCTGGTGCTTCGGGCGTCCATCTTGGCTCTGATATAGGCGGGTGACATGTGGGAAGAGTAAGAGGCCTCAATCTCTGCGCGCTGGGCAGCGATGGTCTCGTCAATGGCCTTGAGCTCGAGCTGGTGCCAGGCCTGAATGTTGTTGAGAGAGTGGTGAACTGAGAGCTTGTACGTGATGAAAAGCTTCCTAAGGCTGCCCAGGACGCTGCAACTAAGATGACCGTATCGACGGAGGTCATTTCGAATCTCGGTGAGCCTCTCAATCTCATTTTTGTGACAAATGTGATGTTGCGTGTAGTTTCTTGGTCTGCGCATGGGGAACGCTTCAGGGCTGAAGTCCTCGATGCAGTTTCGGGGATTGGTCATAATATGGGCCATCGTAGTGTTACGAGGGTAGCTGGAACTGACAGATATGATTGATGGGGACTGAGTAATGGATTTTGGTTTGAGAAAGGCTTGGTTGAGTTGAAGGCTTGAGAGTCTAGATTCTTTCAAGGAGAAGCAGTGTTGACAAGGGGTTGGATGGAAACGAGAGAAGATGAGGGACAGGGTTGAAATTTGATCACTGCAAATTCTGAGGAGCCTTCGCTCTATTATAGCTAATAATGAAAAGATCGATGCGAAATTAGAGTGTAGTTAAGTTCAGTCATATCGAAGCCTCCGAAGCTTCTCTTATCCCCACAGGCCTCAACTTTAACACCAGAACTGCGCAGGACTTTGCTAAAGACAGCCTTATGAAAGTTAAAAAAGTGACGTTAAAACAATCGAAGGGCTCTAAAGGGCCGAATCCCTGGATTGTCTGCCCTTTGCTTGCAGGCTTGTGGTTGAATGGGTCGGTCGACAGCTACACTAAGTTTAGAGGCGGCTGTTGGCGTGTAAATCTTATTGACAGCCACAATTCAATAACTGCTGATTTGATTGAATTAAGCTAATGAGGCGGCCCCGCAGCTTTTCTTTTTTATACCGAATAACTTTCCCTACAAGTGCCGGCGGTGCTGTCACCTCATAGTGGTAGCTCGACACCACAGTGCACACGGTGTATACTCGGTACACAGCTGTACGTAACACACTACACCCAACACATCGACCAACAACGCATCATCACCTATCGACTTAAATAAGGGATAGTAGCGCACGTAGTTTAGCCTGTGAACGCACTATCACGCACGCTGCCCCTTTAAAAATAAAGCTACTACAGACCTGGTTCTAACGGAACAAGTGACATGCAAGGAAGTCTTGAAGGGTAGTATTTCTCCAGGAGCGAGAGAGCCGCTTGAGCAGGGACTGTTTTATCACATTTGAGTCTTACAGAGAGTGGTAGTACGTTGATCACAGGCAGAAGCACTGCCCGGTAGAGGAACTAGTCTACGGACTGTGAGAGCCGACAGCATCTTCATTGTTGGAAGGGCACTACCTTGACTGTGAAGATGACGAGAGGGAAAATAGGTATGAGTGGAGAATAAAGTTGTCAAAGAATTGCGCATGTATGTATCTATGCAAGTAATATTATATGATGTAGTTTATATATGAGGATTTACATGGCGAGTGATGGACCCCGAAAGCGTCCTTGAGTATCGCTCATTATGAGACCGACGGTGGAGTCAGGAGTTGATATATACTGATACTCAAAGGCAGTTCTGCGACCTGTACTAGAGAGGCAAATACATTCTGGGGTTCTTGTATGCATTCGGCTGTTTGCCGAGGCGTGTATAACCACGGGTCTGCCCGCGGTGGGCTGACGGCCGGCAACTGGATCGCGAATGACCTTACGCAAGGGCTGTGAGACCAGACTTACAAAGTGAGACTGGCAGACCTTTTTAGTCACAAAAACGATATTAAGATTTTCCGAAGTTTTCTGGTTGCTCTTTTATGAAAGTGCCTGACCCTTGGCAGGTGCACATCTGACCAGGGTGCAGTCGACCAACTTGCCTCTGATGACAACAGTCGAAGACCGCAAAAGTAGCACGTGATAACACATAATAGAATTGCTAGAGATATTTAGATTCAATTGCTAATTGACCGCCATCCGGTGAGCAAGGTACGGTGGACTCTATTCATGTACGCGGGGGCCTCGCAGGAGGCTACTCGTAGTTAGCTTCGAAGACGGATTTAAGCTTCCAGAGTATTGCCTGATCGGGACTGGACTGTGAAGAGAGCTCGGCGATTTTCCGCGGAGACCAAGGAGGCCCAGCTTACAGGGACTCGGCATCGTAATCACGCTTGATGAGCCAGTAAGAAAGAAAATTATTCATAAAAGTCGAAAGACGTGTAAATGAACAAGGGTCAAGGAAGAGAGCATCTCTGGTTAATATGAAAGCCACAAACCTTGTATTGACACGATATCATCCGGGGTGGCAAAAAGTTGTGACCCAATGACCCAGAGTCCCAGTGTCCCAGTCATATTACAGTGGATTGGACGCACCAAAGCCACTAAACAAAGTGTCACGGCGCACCGAAAACCACTGTAATGCCGCTTCCTGCATCAGCAGCCTCACCAGAGCGCACATCCCGCCGTTTGACATCATCACCACCACCATAAGCACTGCTTCTCTGGTCTTGTTCCTCTCAGTCTGCCCTTGCGTCGCGCTTTGCTGGCGACGCTTGCCACCATGAGCATTACGCGATTAGGACCACAGCCCGACAAGCACGAAGGACACCGCCATGTTCGAATACACCCAGAGTGCTCCTTGTGCGGGTGCTACTTTGAGGTCGGCGAGCCCATGATGGCCTGTAAGTTGAGCCTCGCACAATCACATGCCCACCTCCCGTCAAAGCTGACAGCAACAACGTTTTCTTCCCTTGCAGTGCTTGGAGATCGCTTCAACACCACCTGCCGGGTGATTGATGCCTCGACATTTCCCATAGCCATCTATTGCAACCAGAAGCCCGGCACGCCCTGGACCTTTTGTCAGCTGCCGAAATGCACTAAGTGCGCTGCCGAGCTCGAAAGCGTCACGGTGCATCGGGATTGCTTCCAGATCTTTCTTCAGCAAACAGCCAACCATAAACACATTACGGCGTATAACCTGTGGCATGCGGCGCACGCCCGTTATCCTTGGCGTGGATTCTGGCCCCTCCCGCTGACCATTTTGGACCAAGATGCGGCAAACCTCGCCATGACGTACGCCGCTGCGACATGGCATATGCCTCTGAATATGCTTCCGAATGAATTGCTGCTGCTAATATGTGAACACCTTGGGCACAGCGTCTTTTGGCGCCATGTGCTGGCCCAGGAGTTTACTCGTAAGCTCATGGTCGAAGCCGATAATGCCACAGCATCAGTCACGACGCTATTGCGAATAGAATCCTGGAAGCGAGGCACTGCACCAAAGATAGCAACGTCTGATACCGGCGCCTATTATCGCCTCACAATAGACTCGTGCGGTTTGCGAGAGATTGAGCGGCTGCCAGGCATCCCGGCCAAGAGCTCGATGCGAAGTGAGACATACGCCTACGTCGTGGATAGCGTGGAGCGACTGGGGGGAATACCGATTTTCTTCAAGGTCAGAATTCTTCAAAGCCAAGCTAGAAAATACATGACGCTAACTTGTTATAACCGCTACAGTTTGGACTTGGCCGACTTTACCCGCCCAAAGTAATGCGATCGTTGAGATCTTGGGATACACCAGGTCCACCTGTTGCACCGGATCACGAATTCTCACCCGATATACAGCCCGTATGCCCGCGCTTAGGTACCATTGAAACGCAAATTTCGTTTGGAATCACCTTTTTCATCTCCTCGGGCACCATCGCGGCAATGCATGCGCATACAGTGCAAGCGCCGTCGGCCTATTCGTGCTTCGAGCGACTCAATCCTGTCAAGAAGAAATGGGTGGCTTGGATATTCGTGCCAATCCGGGGTGGGATCGATAAATTCGGGTTTCGAACTCCGTTGCTGCCACCCGGAGCGACCTTGCCTCAATTCGCAGGCAGCCTACTTGTAAGTACCAATGACGGGACAAAACGCAACAGAATCTGATTTATGCAGCTGCACATGAGTATCTCGGGAGAAGTCGTACTGGGGCCTTATATGCACTATGGCAAGGATTTGTGGATGGAAGACGACGCAACCACGCTGATACATGGCATATCCCGGATGGGCGCTGTGTATCCGTTGGGGACGGCGCTTCGTGATCAGGAAGGTGAGGAGGAGGAAGAGATATTTTACCAAAACCCGATGAACCTGTCACCGCCGTTCGAGCATGCCTATTTCTCCTACGCAGAGCTTGACAAGGTGAAGGACATTGAAGTGTACCACGACAAGGCACTGCGCATTTGCCGAGGTGTTGTTGTTGGATACCGAAATGGCGGGGAGAGGGCACTAGGCCAGTGTCGCATTGGGGTCGACGCGGTACGAGTGTATGAACAGCCGGTCTGCTTCTGTTTCAAGAAGACCAAGTATTTGCGGCAGGGCACGCGCGTGGAACGGGACAGCGTCGAGATTGAATGCAATACCGACGCGAATCATGGTCATTCAGAGGAGGGATGGACGTGCTGCAAATTCCCCAGCAGGCTCGAGTGGTGGTTCACTAGCGAAGAGTCCCGGATATCCTTTACACCAGGACGGGAGGGGTGCAGATGAGCCGCAGGCGTGCAGCAGACGTGCATTAGTTATGCTGTCGGAGGGAGATGACCACAATTTACCTTGCATATTGATTACCACAGAAGATTTATACCCGACCGTTAAATTGATTTTTATTTTCCAACTACATGTGGCGGCTTGTGTCGCGAACAGTTAGAGAGGGCATCTGCCCGCCAACACACACAACGCTATAGTATCTTGGAGCGCCGCGGCCTCCACGTATGATGCCGCTAGTTCTAGTAACTATACCAAGTTACTAGACAAGGACAGGATACGAATAACAATGCAGACGACCAGTCAAAGGTCTTGTGGCAAGACAAGGCGCTCCTTGGGCAGTGAGAGTGGAGTGTGCCGGGTCTCCCTGCCTTCCCGAGGGCCCAAGACTGCCTGTTTTGGTGCAGCGCGGGGCACTCGGCCATGGTGGGCGCGAAAAAAAAAAAAGTTTTGATGAGAAAATTCTCGCGGCTGGCAGCTTCACTCTTCTTCCCTCCTTCTTTTTCTCTTCTTCTTCTTCTCCTCTCTTGGGCATTTTGCTCCCGCATTGCCCCCCGTCAGCAGCTATTCTCTCAATCTCGGCGACCTCGGTCATATCCTACTTTCGATACTACCGGCTTTTCTTCCCATCCATCTTCCCACCCCTCCAACGGTCGTCTACCCCGCCAGTGACGCCTCAGTCATCACACCATAATTTACAATGGTTGAAAAGCTTTACGTCACCTACAACGATGTAAGTGTCATTTTTTCCAAGATGGTCCAATCGACATTATCCGTCGAATTGTCCCGCGATAAGCTTGCCGCGACCCGTTAGCCTTCGTTGCCCTTCACATGCTAACTCACTTGCCTGCAGGTGCACAACCTGTGCAAGGAGTCTGCCGGGCGCCTGCTCGCCGACTTCCAGCCGCAGCTCATGATTGCCATTGGAGGTGGCGGCTACATTCCCGCGCGCATCCTGCGTTCCTTCCTCAAGCAGCCTGGCTCGCCCAACATCCCCATCCAGGCCATTGGCCTCTCGTTGTACGAGCAGCTCGGCGAGGACACCGAAGTCGAGACGCCAGGCACAAAGGTGACGCGCACGCAGTGGCTCGACCTCACCTCCCTCGGCCACATGCAGAACCTGGTCGGCAAGCGTATCCTCATTGTCGACGAGGTCGACGACACGCGCACCACGCTCGAGTATGCCGTCAAGGAGCTCGAAAAGGACGTCGAGGAGGCCCGCAAGAAGATGCCCGACGGCGACGCCCAGCCCAAGACGGAATTCAGCATCTTTGTCCTCCACAACAAGGACAAACCCAAGAAGGGCACACTGCCCGGCGACATGGTGCCCGACCGCTACCACGCCGCTCGCACCGTCACCGACGTCTGGATCAACTATCCCTGGGAGGCCATCAACATTGAGGAGCACGACCAAAACGCCGATTCTAGTCGCAAGTAGACGTGTGTTCTTGACTCTCGATCCTCTGGCATTCCCATTGTCCTGGGCCTACGAAAAACTGCCAATAATACCCAATAGACAACCGACGGTACGGACAAAAAGATCCGCGATACCCATGACATGAAAAAAAAACCATCAAAAATGATATAAATCCAAGGAGCTGGACCTTGGAGGAGGGTATAAAATGAAGAGCAATCTATGTTTTCCACACAATTTCTTACTTCAGTCTCTTCCTCTTCGCTTCAAATTGCATACAATATAGTTGCCGGAGCTTCCATGCCCGTTCTCTCTTGTAACCAAGCCGTGCCCAATCCACGCGTGCCGACGCATATTGTATCCCGTCCCAAAATAACATTGAAAGGATGACGCACCTGTGCACATTCTCTTCGCTTCTGACCACCACTCAGAAGCAGATACCAGCATCGCACAAGACAGGGATATTGATCCTGGAGGGGTCAGGAAGACTGTTGTAAGAGGGTGCATGGCGCACACGTGTTGTACGTCTTCGGCAACGTTGTCTGTTTCCGTCACGTATGACGGGGGCTGCACGTTCGGCGATGGCAGCGCCGAACTACAGCGTCCGGGCGTGGGTGCCACGGCAGAGCCATGACACCCGAACGCGCCGGACCGGTGAAGTGACTTGCCCGAGTTCTGTCGGCGAGGCGTGGGCGACCAAAGCAGAGGGGGAAAAAGTGAGAAGTGACTGCTTAGAGGCTGTTTGCCAGCTGCTGAGCAGGGAGCCGCCCGCCTTGATAGACACGACGAGTATGAATCAGAAAGCGTCTATATTCCATGTATGCATGTCTAGTCTAGTACAAGATGCGGCAGGACATGGCTCTGTCGGCCAAAACGTCTCGCCGTGTCGGTAGGTGCGATGATGCTTCATCTCTCTTGTCCGGCATTCTATAAAAGACAAGCTCTTGCTGCCCAGAAACGCCCCGAGTCTATGCTCTGTAGATGCATCGTGAAAAAAAAAAACAAAAACAAAAAACAAAAAACATACAACACCGGTTGTCGTGATTCTATCCTCCTGCTGTCCCTTCACGCTGATGCTTTTCCTTGAGCCTCTTTTCCTGCTTCATAAACTCGCGGATCCCCACCGGAACGTTTCGGAACACATCATCCGTCCACATGTCCTTTGCAATCGTGGCGTCTCCCACTGTGCGATTCGTCTTCTGGGAATCTCCCCCGTCCGCATCCATGGACGTCGCCGCCGCCGTCGACCGCCTCTCCGGCCCCGCGCCGCCCACGCCGCCTCCCTCCCCGCCAGCGCCGGCCAAGCCCGCCGCCGCGCTCTCCGCGAGTCGCTTCCTAGCCTCGCCGGACGCCAGCGACCACTCCTCCATGTCCTCGCGGTAGAGGTCCCATACGCAGTTGACGCACCCGCTCATGCAGCAATTGTCGGGCTCCTTGGGTCGCGGGGGCACGCGCACGCCGGCAATCGTCGTCGCCTGCGCGGCCCGCCCGGCGGCACGGTCG